>JANIJG010013890.1:51944-71766 GCA_024611175.1 Megaceryle torquata | reverse complement strand
CCAGGAGAGTGGTGGAGCACTGGAACAGGTTGCCCAGGGAGGTGGTTGAGGCCCCATCCCTGGAGACATTCAAAGTGAGGCTTGACAAACCTCTGATCTACCTGCTCTAGTTGAGGATGTCCCTGCTCTCAGCAGGGGGATTGGACTAGAGGACCTCTAGAGGTCCCTTCCAACCCAGACATTTCTATGTTTGATGTTCTTTGTAAGTTAAATACTGTTGTTCTATCAGAAGCATTCTTTAAGATTTTCTTTCCATACTTAGATTTCATCACACTAAGCCACAGTATTTCTGGAAAGCCAGACAGAAAATTTAACTGGGGTCTTGAACATGGGATTAAATAAGGGCTGATTTTCTTATCAGTGAAAACCTAATTTGTTAGGTTATATATATGCAATCCAAAACAAAGAACAATAACATAGTAACATTTTGATTTGATAACACAGCACAAATGGTAAATGGTTTTTTGTCTTATTACAAAGTTGTTACAAAACTCATGACATAAAATAATGTAAAAAAAATTTACCTATCTACTTCAGGATTTTTCTCTCTATCGTCATTCATTCTTATATATACACCAGGAAATAGAAGGAACACCAAATTATTTAGAAAAGCAGTTTTTATGACAGAGATGTTATTATACTTTGAAAGTCTATTTTCTGTTGTAAGATACAGAAGCTGCTACATGGAGCTTTTTGAAATGTTGGGTACTATGTTATTCATTGCAGCCCTTCAGAAGATAACCAGCCCTGAGGCAGGGTCCCACTCTATGTAATGGCACAATGACATTTTGTAAAGAACTGCCCATGTCATAAGCTTTAGTGCCAACCATTCAGTTCATTCAGACATTCCTCTGTTCTAGAGCTTCTTCAGTCCTGCTGGGTTTTGTGTAAGTATGCCTAGGTTTTGACCTGATAGTGAGTGGACAACCTGTAAAAAGCTTGCATGAGCCCTGAAATCCACAGGTAACTATGGAAACTGGTGTTGTCTAGTGCACTATTGATCCTCTGATGTGTAGTGTATCTCCTTACTGTCCATGTTCTTCAGCTTTTGTCTAGGGTAAGGAAAAATGTGCATTAAGGTCCTGCACATGTCTTGACTTTATCTTGACTTTGTCAGACAAGCGCCCAGGCATCTAAGCAGGTCCATGGTGAGCAGGGCAGGGGTATCTGCTACATGTTTGACACAGACCTTATGATCTGTAGGATGGCAATGAAGAGGCACTGCCTCAGGAGGTGTGATGGAAAGATGGATATATTACTATGGGAAAGGATGAAACAGAATTACATTCTGAGAGGGGTGAGAAGGAAGAATTTTTAGCTTTATTTTGGAATATAGGACTATTTTATCTCATTACAGTGAAGATTTCATATGCACAGAAGATCAATGCAAAATATTTTTATCAAAATCCTTTGCTAAAACAATGCTGAAAGCTCTCTTGTAGTCAACATTTTTGAGGCAATTAATTTGGTGAGTAAAATGGGAAATAATCATAATAACACCAACAGCAACAGAAATCTAGAAACATACAAAAATAATTCAATTCAAAACCCTTTTGAGCATTCCTAGTCTGTTTGGCAGAAAGAAAATAGGAAAAAGAATCAATATTGGAATAAGGACAGGTACTTTGGTTGTACATTCAATTAATGTAATTTAACAGGTAACCTAATTAAGGACAGTGACTACAACAATGTCTCTGTTGTTAAATAAAAAAATATTATGGACTGATCCTTGGCCCTAAAATCAAATAACACTAGTTTTTTTACTTTATGCTGTTTAGTTCTCCCACTCAAAACAGATTAGGCCCTCATTTTTTTTTCTGGACCCTGCATGATGTGTGTCCCTAAAGTGCTTTTATCTTCCATGTGCTTTTTGTACTTGTAATCACTGAAATAATGAGAGGGTTATACAGCAGTTTGTCAGAGTGGCATTTTTTTTTGTATTGTGAAGCATAATGTGTCACAAAACTGGGGTGCAGTAAAATTCTGTTTGAAAGACGAAGTTTTTCTGTGATAGTGTTGTAGGCACCTGTAGGTGTACAAGTCCTTGGGATCTGATGAGATCCATTGGTGGGTCTTGAGAGAACTGGTGGATGAAGTTGTCAAACTACTTTCCATCATATTTAAGAAATCATGGCAGTCTGGTGAAGTTCCCACTGACTGGAAAAGGGGAAACATAGCCACCATTTTCAAAAATGGAAAAATGGAAGACCCAGGGAACTGCAGGCCAGTGAGTCTCACCTCTGTGTCCAGAAAGATCATGGAGCATATCCTCCTGAAGGCTCTGCTAAGGCACATAGAAAATGAGGAAATGACTGGTGGCAACCAACATGTCTTCACCAAGGGCAAATTGTGCCTGACAAATTTTGTGGTCTTTTATGATGGAGTTATAGCATTAGTGGATAAGGAACCACTGGATTAATTCACCCAGACTTGTGCAAAGTATTTCACACTGTCCCACATGACATCCTGGTCCCTAAATTGGAAAGACATGGATTTGATGAATGGACTACTCGGTGGATAAAAAAACTGGCTCAATGGTCTCACTCTGAGTTGTGATCAATGGCTCAATGTCCAAGTGGAGAACAGAGGAGTGGCGTTCTAGGGGTTTAGTACTGTAACCAGTGTTATTTAACATCTTTGTTTGTGACATGGACAGTGGGATTGAGTGCCCCCTCAGAAAGTTTGTGGATGACACAAAGCTGTGTGGTGCAGTCAGTACACTAGAGGGAAGGGATGCCATCCAGGGCAACCTTGACAGGCTTGAGAGGTAGTAGAGAGGTAGTAGAGAGTCAAGTGCAAGGTCATGCACATGGGTTGGGGCAATCCCAAGCACAAATACAGGCTGAGCAATGAGTAGATTGAGAGCAGTCCTGAGGAGAAAGACTTGGGGGTGCTGATTAAAGAAATGCTCAACATGATCCATCAATATGCAAGTGCAGCCCAGAAAGTCAATCATATCCTGAGCTGCATCAAGAGAAGCATGGCCAGCAGCTCGAGGGAGGTGATTCTGTCCCTTTATTCTGTTCTTGTGAGACCCCACCTGGAATACTGTGTCCATCTCTGGAGCCCTCAATACAAGAGGGACGTGGGCCTGTTGGAGTGAGTCCAGACGATAGCCACAAAGATGATCAGAGGGCTGAAACACCTCTCCTATGAGGAAAGGCTGAGACAGTTGGGGTTATTCATCCTGGACAAGAGAAGGCTCCAGGGACACCTTACTGTGACATTCCAGTATCTGAAAGGGGAGTCTATGAGAAAGCTGGGGAGAAAATTTTTACAAGGACTTGTAGTCATAGTATAAGTGGTAATGGTTTTAAACTGGAAGAGAGTAGATTCAGATTAGGTATTAGGAAGAAGTTTTTCACTCAGTGGGCAGCTAGACACTGGAACTGATTGCCCAGGAAAGTTGTAGAGGCCCCAACACTGGATGTGCTCAAGACCAGGTTGGATAGGGCTTAGAGCAACCTGGTCTGATGGAAGATGTCCCTGCCCATGGCAAGGGGTTGGAACTAGATGATCTTTAAGGTCTCTTACAACCCAAACCATTCTATGATTCCATGATTCTGTGACTTTGGAGGGCAGGGGAACTAAATCTAAAGTGCAGCTATTGAAAAAAAGAAAACCTTCTAGAAGCAGTTCCAAAAAGAGACAATATATTATATAAAGTAAAAAAGTAGGTCCTTGGCTCTCTTTTGGTTATCAGTGCAGACATGATGACCCAATGAGACAATTTGATAAGTTAAACAATGAGTGGGATTCATTTCACCTAACCAAATATGAAATGATTCTCTAGACCTATTATATCAATGGAGGAAAACCTCTTGGAATATATAATTCAAATCATCCTAACAAACAGATCTAAAATAAATCAGAAAAATCATGCCTTACAAATGAGGATTTCTCTCAGTTAGCTTTCAGGTCAGTTATATTTAAATCTTTGGCCTAGTCAGCTATTTTGTATATGTCTAAAAATAGGTTAGATTAATCCTGTTACACTAGAGAAATGCATAAGAGGTTTTCCTTCTGTAGCAACAGTTTACAGCTACTGTGTGGATTGTTTTTCTCCATTTATATCATGGGTTATTACTACTTCAGGTAGCACATAGCAAAGTGATTTCCAGAAAATGTATTAAATGTTCATTTCTATTTTCCAGTACCTCAAAAAGCACATCTTGAACATCAGTGCTTGTCTTAGCCCATTGACTTGTCAACTGGTAAGGTCTCCCTGTATTCTGACCAGAGGATGTGTTTCAGCATAATGCAAAATAATTAACCAAGATGAAAAATGAAAAAAAGATGCAGAACAAACACTGTCAGAAAAATACATTATTTGTAACAATGCATGCAAAAAGATGCAGGCCAGACATTTCAGAACTGGAGATTTTATATGTTATCTCTGATCATTTTAGTATGATATGGAAGTCCTATCTTTTACTGTTATATTACTGCTGCCATTAGGTTTTGTATAATTCTGATCCCACAGACATTTATTCCCTGGGATATGATTCACTTCATAGATGTAAGTTGGTTGGTCTTTTCAGTTAACACCCTTAAAGATGAATTTTAATGCTTTTTTCATCGGCATATTTAAGAATAACCTCTATCACAGTTTACTTTTCTACTTTTTCAACACAGAAATTGTAAGTAGACACTTGAGCTACAATTAAGGAAACAATTCTGCTGATCATTTGCATGCAAGTAAAGAAATTCTCCATGGTACTTTTCAAGCCTTGAGACAGCTGAGCTATTTATGGTTATATTGTAAGTTAGAATAACAATGTAATTTGCTTTGTTCTGAGCTGTAAAATACAGGATGTTCATGGCACAGATTGTGGGATTTTGAATTTGTTTACTAACACTGACTATAGCTCATTAAAAATTTGTGTTTCTGAATGACTTTCAGAAGTATCTCCTGTTAAAAATTGCGATTAAATAGAAACTCCCTTGTGAAAATTCCAGAGTTTGGAAAGTCCCTCTCTGCTTTCCTCCTTCTGTAGAGTGGATTTGAGACAGAACAAAAAATCCTTAGCATTTTCTGTTGTCTCTGCTCGTAATTACTTGCAGATCACTCATTGTCATTCACAGTAGTATTCTATTTCCAGAATTTTATAATTTTGTTCACTGCTAATTTATGCAATGCTATCTAAATATTATTTTACTTTATATATTCTTGGAAGTCATATGGTTAATGCAAATGCTCATCTAGAAATTGCTTTCAGTCTTTCACAGTACTCATTAAACCACAAAAAGGCAATGTTCCTGTGTTTTTAATTAGTTTCAGAGATGTTTTAGCAGCAAGCTGCTTAAAATTACTACAGCTATGAATGTAACTTAAATTAACTGTGGCGTCACAGTATTACACATCACTTTATATACATTAGAAGAGTTCTATTTATTCAAATTAATGATGATAGGATTACAGCACCACTCATTTTAAGAAGATTAAAAAGATCAAAAATGCCAACTAATTGAAAAAAATTGCCAAGTAGTTTTTCTTTTGTGCATGCTAGAAGTTTGCTAGTATGCTTTGCTGAGCCCTGCAACTGTTTTGCCTGTGAAAGTCCTACTAACAACGAGGAAAATGGAGTGTTTCAGGTGTCAGGTTCCAGACTGTGTGCTAACTTATTGGGCAGTGAGAAGATCCTCAGCAGTAGGCAAATGAATTGATAGTGAGTGTCAAGACCAGTAATTCTCCATACAAAGGAAGTGCCTGGCCTGCGTGAATTGCTCCATGTAAAAAAACCTGGAATTTTCATCAGCATAAGTCTGAACTCTCATTCTTCAGGAGCAGTAATGATAGTTGTGTATAGCTGGAACACAGGAAGTTCCACTTCAGCATGAGGAGAAACTCCTTTACTGTGAGGGTGACAGAGCACTGGAACAGGCTGCCCAGGGAGGTTGTGGAGTCTCCTCTAGAGAATTTCAAAATCCACCTGGATATGTTCCTGCGTGGCCTGCCTTAGTTGATCCTGCTCTGGCAGGGGATTTAGAATCGATGACCTCCAGAGGTCCCTTCCAACCTCTACCCTTCCCCTTCTATAATTTACTTTGTCTTTATGTAAACCTGCCTTTTCATCCTGCCTTATCAAACCAGTAAACAGGTATACAACAGACAAGTCCACCACCTAAATGAAGGATAATCACTGTATTACTTGCAGAAAGAGGATCTAGAGTCCTCAGCGGGGAGGGAGACTGAAGTACCTGAATCTATCCTAAGGGATCTGTTCCACCTTAGCACCTACCCACCTGCTCTGCTGATCTGCAGCACTCATCCATAATCCTAAAACCTCCCAGAAACATTTCCATGGTCATATATAGTAAAAACTTTACTGAAAAATTTAAGCCTAAAATTATTTGTTTACAAAGTACATTGTGGTTATTTGTTAGTATTGATTTTGTCTCGCTGATGCCACTGAGTACTGACTCAGTGGTCCGGTATTTGTAACTGCTTTGCATGGATGTCCTTTGAATTTACAGACCATGGCCTTTTCTTTACTTTGGCATTTGACTGTAGTCCCACCTTCAAGACATTGCAATTCCATCTTCCAAGGCATTGATCTTCCTTTGCTTGTGGTGCAAAAGACAGAATTGCTCTCAGACATCTGCCTGAGTTCAACTGGATATCTTAGTTAAAGAGGCCATGGGTGAATGTCAGCTAATGCATCCTCTGTGCGCACAAGTGCTTTAGAAGAAAAGACACTTCAGGAAGAGAGTTTCCTTCAGCAGATGGTCTGTGTGGAAGTACTTCAGAATGCATTTTCCCTGACCCATTCAATATCTATGAATATACACTGTCTGTGTAAGAACTGAATTGAAATGTAGGTTCAGTCATGGTATTTGAACATCCTGCTATTCAGGACCTCTGTCCTCTGGCAGATGCCTCTAAATTTTATGCTGATTCTGTATATTTTAGGTTGCTTTAATTTAACTAGTCCTAGAGGCTTAGTTCTCTATATAAACCCATTTGTTAATGGAGGGTGGCCTTGTTCACATTATACTAGACTGTGAACCTGACATTTGTAGTGCTCATGCTGAGCTCTTATGCTGAATTTAGATGAACTTCTTATGGCGCCAGTTTTGTACTGTAGTTTATTTATTTTGTTTAATAACTAGCTTTGATTCATATAACAGACACTGTGGTGGAACAGGAGACTGACTTTATGATTCAGCTTTGAAGAATTTCAGACATCATATATGAACTGATTGTTATATCTGTAACTGTTTTTTTTGTCCTCTCGTTTCTAAAATAAACAAGTGCAGATTAGATGATTTCTACAGAGCTATATGCTTTAAGTCTGTAGAATATCAATGGGGTGTATAAAACTGTTTATTTTCTTGCTCTGTATCAATTTCTGAAGCAACAAACATTTCCTGACAGGAACAGAGAGTCCCGCAGCAGCCTGTCACTCAAAAGACTGGTGATATGTATCCTTCCTTAAGGTACGTGTATACTTACACAGTTATGATCTTTATAGACTATTAAATATAATTTGCTGAATTGATGAGGGTATGGTTAACCATAGAAATTATTCATCCTCAACTGGCGCAGAAAATCTTCTGACTGCCTCAAAACACATCACAATCTTTCTACTTTGCAAGAAGCTACTTTTGAATTACCTCCTAATGCTAACAATCACAAAGTCCACTGGATGTCAATGTCCAAATTGCTCATAGTTCATGATATGGACAGCAATGGATAAATTTCTCCTGACCAAAGAAAGGTTAATATTTTATATCATTAATATTTTTCATTCCAACTCTTCCCTTTGAAATGCAAACATAAGTGAAAAATTGACTTTTAGAACATCTAGTCCTTTAAGTGTATTCTTACAGGATGGGTAGAGGTTATGTAAAGGGCTAGGCAAATACCATCACATCATCCAAGAAATACCTTTATTGTCAGGTCTGTGCACATTCTGAGTGATCCTTTGAACTTTTTATTTCCCCAGAATTTCTCATGTCATGAGATTAATTTAAGACTCAAACCACATAAACCAAAAGATTTCTTGGCTGTAGTGATCCAGTCATTCAAATTCCTGTCTGGTCTTCTGTATTCGTTATAGCTTGTGCCTGAGGAACACAACACATGCAAATGTTTCTCAAAATACAGAAAACAATAGTAGTTTTGCTTTTTGTGTAGTGTTGTACCTGTGCTCAGACACTTCCATTAATCCTTGGACCTTCTGCAGAGTGGATCTAATCATGCTGGATATTTGTAAGTTTTTCAAGGCAACCAGCTCTTCTGAAAATTGTATTCCACAGGAGCCAGGTGAATTTTAAAATATTATACTCGTTAAAGGGGCAACAGTGCTATCTGATGAACAAATCCCTGAAGCTTTACAAGATGAAAAATAACAGGATATTTACAGACTTCTTAGCCTCAAAATAAGTGTAAAATTCACTGTATTGATTCATTGCTTCTGTAGTTACATTTGGGAATGTTAAGGAAGAAAGCACATTAAAAAAAAAAAAAGAGGAAAGAAAAGGATATAAGAGTAAAGAGAGATTAAAATAAAGGTTTAATAAAAATGAAGGGAACAATGGTGAAATTAAGCAGAAAAAAATAGTGAAATGTACAGGAGTTACATTGACTGACTGGAGACCTGTACAAAAGCAAATAAGGGATCCTGGCCTACTCTTGTTATGAAAATATCCTGATGTGTGAAACAAAGACATGGAGAAATTAAGAAGTAAGGAAGAAGCATGAACAAATCTTCACTGTGTTGTCATGATCCACTCTGTACACAGATTTCTATTTAATTCTGATATTTAAACTGTCCTGCCTATGTCAATGTTTCTATGTGAATACTTCAAGTTTGTAGCCAAGATGGAGAAAATGGAAGGATTATAAAATAACAACCAAAAAAAGTGTTATTTGCAAATTGTCAAGATAGGAAACCTCAAGTTCCCAGGTGCCCCATCTTCATTAAAATATGAATTGTAGGGTCCTTATTTGAGTTTCTTGTGTTGATTCCCTGTGGGACATTTTCCTACAACATCTGAAAGCTAGAGCAACTCACTCATGCTATCAGTTCTATCTTAAAAAAACCCTGTACGTTTATAGACATGTCTGTTGAAAAACGAGGAGATAAGCAAACAAACTAACAAGCACACAGCAACGTTTTAGCTATCATAGTGCTCTGTAAGGAGGGTCATTACCATTGCCCACACTTTAGGAGGAGTACATTAAGAAAATGGTCAATAATTAAGTTACTTTTTTCAGGGGTGAAGATGGACTAAATTTAATCTGATCAATACATAAAATTTAAGAAGTTTTGGCTTCCAATTCCATTTTCCAAGTCCAACATGAGATTAATCTAGTGTTTTGTATTCTTTGTAGATAACCACATGAAAAGATAATATATATTTATTCCTGAGAGGTATTTAAAAGTTCAACAACATCTTTACAGGAAAATGTCAGAATATCATATTTCCTTAACCATTTTAATATGTTCTAGAAACAGAAGATTTAGTCTTCAAGGGTGAAAATAAACTAACTATAGCATGAACAGTCCAAAGGATGATATAAGTTCAGAGAAAAATAAACCGTGATTTAACACCCTTGTCTGATCTTGTGTGAAAGAGCTACAGTATTTGGATACATCTGGGCAAGATGCTGCCTTATAATTATGCATGAGAAATCCATATATTTCAGCTTAATCCATGCAGCACTAATACCTCCTTTTATAATGTTTGGATTTTTCACTGCATTAAAATGTTCATTTCTGGAGGTAAAACAGAGAAATACAAATTTCTTTTTATTATAGACAAAGTAATGTTATGTGCTTATTTCCAGATGTTCTAAGTCATGAGGGTTCTCTGAATCAAGGGGCAAAAAGATAAATAAGGCCTTAGAAGATGAAATACTTAAATGAACACAAAAGAAAACTAAGCTGTGTGATCTTGTACTGTGCTTAAGTTATATACAGGTTTTGTAGCATTTGAAAAAGCTGTCACTTTCAGGAAGGAAATAAATGTGCTTTTTTTCTCACTCAGAACTCTGTAGCACTTGCAGATAGTACCATAAAAAATGGAAATCTAATCATGTTCTCACTTGAGATATGCTGTAACTTTTCTGGGACATATTTTATCCTGGCAGGATAAACTGTTTATAGCCTTTGGTATTTATACTGTAGTATATAATGGAGTTGTACTCATTACCAATTCAAAGCTACCCAAGATTTGGGGATGGCAGTCTTTCATCATGCAAGGTAAGTGGCTCATTTGCCAAAGACGTGGCATGAGATTTCATGGATGAAGCATCAGATATGAGAAATGGTATCAGAAAGAGACTGTGAGGTATTTGTAGCTGTGCATTGATTATACAGTGATAAGAAAATATCGAACATATTAAAGAAAGATCAGCAATGTTGTTAATACTTGCTATAGAATCATATTACATCTGCTGCTGGAAAATATTCACAAGGTAACAGGTTCAATCAGTATTCTGCAGATGTTTAGAATTGTAAAAAGGAAGAGCAAGAATTTAATTTATAAACTGCAGTGACAGGATGTTTACTCACAGAGGTGAACAAATATTCCAACTATTATTTATTCTGGCATCACAGAACCAGGCTGTGTTACTGAGGAGTTAGAAGGAAGTGCATGCTTTCAGAACTGTGCACCTGTGCTCAAACCCATTCATTAGTCTTTGGATTAACTAATAATAGAAGTAAAATACAAATGAGCAAGTCAAGAAAAACTTTTACACTGAAGACAAACGACAGATGAGGAGGTATGCACACAAATTATACTTCATATCTATTTCCATTTTCTGATTAATATGTCCATGAAAGCTTAATGTAAATATTATAACATTAACATGTAAGTCCTTTGACCTATATTATCAAACAAGGATTATCACAATGATCCATTCCATCTTACCAAACCATCATTTTATTAATAGTGCTGTAGGAGTTGTTAAAAAAGCTTTTGTTTCTTTGAAAGCATCTAAACTTTAAAGATAAATGAAAAAAAAAAGAATGCACTTATTTTATTTTTATGAATATTTGACTGATAAGTGGTTAGAAGCAAAATTAAGCATGTATTAAATAATTAATAGCCATTAAATATGATTATATTTTTATATATTTCTATATTAATTATACATAGCCATTGTATTAAATAGTTATTAAATGATGATAAATTTTATGGCAATTCTCAAACAAAGAGGGAAGGTACTATTGTAGTTTTGCCTCCTTTTCTATACCTGCTGATTTCATCAAGGAATTTTTCCAAGATGCCATTATAACTCTATTTTGCCTAGTTCTAATGCTCTTACTCTTTGTCCTCTCTATCTGTATACTATATATAGAATATATATTCTATATTCTATATATTTCTGTATGTAAACCATAAATTTATTTCCCTGTGATTTTCTTTTCTTATATGTCACCAACTGTGTTTCTTCATTTCTATCCATTTTCAACTTGCTAAGACACTTCAGCAAAAATATAGAAGTATGAATTACATTGAGGGTAATTCACACTGTATCTAGCTCTTTGCCATCTTCATGTGCATAAAACTAGCTTTCTTACATCCTCCTCTATGTTAAATTCTATAGGGAAGTGTATTACATTATATGAAAAATGGGTAAGGAATTTAATTCTCTGAGGTACATGCAATTCCAGAAATGTGAACAAATAATGTATTTTTAATTATATTCAGTGGACTGATAAATAAATTTAAGGCAAAATAAATCTAAGTTGACATATTTTATTCTTAATGTTAACAGTATGCTTCAGAAACAGCAAGTCTTTATGGAAAAAGTACTTTTCATATTTAAATTAGCAAATTTACTATTTAGTTCATTAACTATATATGCTATGCATGACTCCACAATAACTGGAGAACCATATTAGACTGATCTAATAGTTTGCTAATATTTAAGACATAAATGCTACATATATCTTGCATTAAGTACCTTAAAGTTTTTAAACCAACATATTCTAAGTTTTATTATAGTATTGCTACATTAACAAAACCTAAATATTCTTCATGTTAAAGTTAAATTTTTCTCCTGTTATTTGTGATAAGAGTATTCTGGTGGATTGGGTTGTAGCCCTGTTAGCTCCAAACTTCCCTTGCTTATCTATAAGAAAACTAATAAAAGAAAAGAAGACATTTTTATGCAGGCAGTAAAGTGGTCCTTACAATGACTTTAGAAGTTAAAGGTTGAAAGTGCTACATTTTCATTAATAATGAATTGATAATTATTAGAGATCTTGAAGATTTATTGTAGTGGTGCTTTCATTATTCCCAGTAGCTTTCTTCTGTATTTTGAGCTTTGCTGAGAATATTCTAGGAGTTCTTAAATCTACACTACACTAAATAATGGTTATTTAATTTAATTTTTTATTAGTGAAACGGATGACTTGGATGTCATGACAAAGCCATACTGTTTTGGTAGTTGTTTGCATAACATGTAAAATCTCAAACTTTAAAATGTTTAATAATATAAAGTTAAATAGAGATAACTATACAAATTAGAGTTTGCAATCATTTTTTCATGAAGAAAAGTGACAGGAACCTATAGAAATATTTAGTAATTAGGAGGTATATTTATTCATCTCATGTCAAAGTTCTCTGCTCCACCACTCTGAATTGCTGGATGTTTACTGACTATTCATATGTTATGATTTTTTTTTAGATTAACTTCTTCTAATGTATGACATTTCTCTACAATCATTACCCATGTAGTGACAAGATCTAAATTTAATTTATTAATATAAAAAGATCTGACAGACAGAGTAACAGCTTCAGCCTAACAGAACTAGCCAGAAAAGTTATTGAACTGCCCATTATATTCAATATTTGAAATGATGAAATCAGAAATAAAAGGTGTTTTCAGGATTCTAAACTAGATGTTACCCCAGGGGAAACCATCTGGCAGGGACAAACAGAAAACAAAATGTATAAACCTGACTTCATTTGACCTTGAATACATAAATACACACATTCATCCATTTATAGATAATATGTTGATAGATGGTAAAGAGGGTTTTTAATTGGTGGTGTGGTATCCACTTGAGTCAAGATATGATTATGTGATTTCCTAAAACAAATTTTAAGACTCCTGTGCTCATAGTTATGTTATTTCACTGGGATGGTACATTTGTGATGGATCCCTACATCAAAGACTTTGCTTTGCAGTCATAACAGTTAAATAACAGTAAAATAACCTTAAAGAAATGCAGTCTAGTGACTCTCAGAGAATTGGGAAAAAAAAAAAAAAAAATCCTTTTTAATTAAAAGAATAGGATAAACATGTTTAATTAAAAAAAAAAATATTCCTTGTATTTTTCTTTCAAGAATATATTAAATAACTGTTCAGTCCAAAACTAAAATAAATATTTCACGTTGATTTCAATTAACTTTGGATCAGGTTCATTATGACTTCATTTAGGAAACAGAGATGTAATCAAAAAAGTCAGTCTGAATCTGAAAACAATACAATGGACAGATTTATAATTTAATTGTTTAGTTGAAGTATCAACTTTAAATTAGAAAGTATGAAACAAAATTAATCCATTACTGTCGGATTTTTAAGTAAACCCAGGGGACATGAAAAATTTCTTGAAGAAGGAAGAACATTATCCAGAAAATGTTAGTTATTAACAGGTTTTTAGAACATATAAAATCACTATGGAAAGTAAAGTTATATATATTACTATAACTTGGTATTAAATACACAGATATTAAATATACAATCATACTGAAACCAAACTACTTATCAGATTAACTGTCACTTATAATCCTTCTGTGCTTTAATCTCTGGAGTCAGAGATCTTACAGAAAAAGTGCACTGGAGCTTTAAAATGGAATCTCAGGATAAACCACAACTTGGTTCTAAGAAGCTTTTAGTATCCTGAGATGCATCCATCAGATTAGTGAGGTAATTTATCTGAAATGACAGAAAGTACTTAGCACTGACTAAAAATTATATAGTGGTCAAAAGAGACAAAAAAGTAATTTTTTTAGAACAACTAAGACATTACAGAGTACTGAAAACCTGTTTACAAGTACTGTTTTCATAAGGTGTCTACTCTTTGTGATTGATCAGAAGATTTTTGCATTAAAAAAAAAAATCAGTAATCAAAACCAAACTTTTTGATCCTTTGAATTTTGTCCAACTTAAGTTTTAGATACTTCCCATTTCTAATACACTCTACAGAACTCAATAAGGGAATAAAAGTTCTTTAAGATCAACCATTCTATCTAGCCCAGCTTATATTAGTCCCTACTATTGTTATTCTTAGGCATCCTGTTTCTCTTCTGTACTCATACCCACAATAGGAGGAGAATTAGATACAAGACCAGGTGACTTTTTTTTTTTTCCTTAACAAGCAATATCATCGATTACCCACTCACAGTGCATTATGCGGTACATACCTGTAAAAGCAAACTTCATCACTGTCTTTACAGCTGTTTGAAAGATAGGAGATAAGTGCAAATACTTAGTGGACTAAATTTCAGATCTTTTAGCCTTATTCAGATCTTATTGTTACCATTGCCAGTAGCAATACTGTCAAAGCATTTCTAGTCTTCATAACCAGAAACTATTGTCTCTAACATTAAAAAATGCACTCATGGAATATTATGCTCGACATTTTTACTTACTGAACTATCAATTGCAAATAATTTATTACAGATAATAGGACTCTGTCAGTCATGACACCATCCCTATAGCAGGCAAAAATCTGATAGCAGTGTGTAATTCCTGATGGATAAGACTTTATCTATTTTCCAGTCAATCTATCAAGGCCACTTTGGTCCCACCATATTATTGTGATAACACTTGCACCTGACACCAGTCAATCAGGCTTATGTGAATTTATCTATCCTGTGCAAGAGCACAGTGTGTTTTTTATCACATGAATAAAAGCCCAAAATTACTTTATATCCAGTGTGAAAACAATTATTTCGTTCAGTACTGTTTTTCCTCAAGGATCACTCTAGAATTGAGAATTTTTTCACCTCACAACTTTCTTGAAGAAGTTCAAAGTAATTGTTTTAATGTTAAAGATTTATTTGTTTATACAATTTTTATTAAAAAAAAAAACAAACAAAATAACAACAACAAAACAAACAAACAAACAAAAAAAACCCAACCCAAAAACATACCCTTAAGTATCTGAATAGATAACTTTAAATAAAAGATGTGTTACAGTAAAACTATCATTCAAGTAGAAAGTGAATGATTAAAACATTATTTTATAAATTTCAGTGAACAATCTAAAAGACAAATGAATTTGGGAATGTCCATTTTGATTTGATTTCATTTTGCTCAATAAAATAGCAAGTTAACTGTTTACTAATTATTACAATTCAAGAAAATTGCAGTTCCATTGAAATGCTCTCAAGACAGAGCTCAGTAGTCAGGTACCATGCTGGCCTTTGTTCTTCATTCACTAATGGCAAAATTCTTCCACTTTTCTACTTAAACACATCTGTCGCAGTTTACCCTAATTTTTTTTTTACCTACAGGAAATACGTTTGTGGATGTTATTTTTTCTTTGTTTGTTTGGGGTTGGTTTGTTTGTTTGTTTGTTTGTTTGTTTGTTTGTTTCAAAATAAATGCCAGCATTGTGTTTTTTCTCAGCTTATAGTATGGCTGGTGAGACTAGCTGGTGCACCAGGAGATAACCCTTAGTTTTGAATTAGGTTTGACTTGTCATTTGGTGCATCCTTTATAGAAGTATTATTTAAAGCAATGAGAAATAAGCAATTTTGAGGGCTTGGTCTTGGATGTTATTAATTCAGGACCTCAGGCTGACCCTGAAAGATCTCAGTCTTGAAGATTTTCAAACTTAGAAAAATACCATTTTGGTCTGAAGAATAAATTTATTAAAAAGATATTTTTACTGTAATTACCTATGTCATTTGTTCTGAGTACAGTTCTAATGGTCTTTAGTGTCAGTCTGGAATTGAATTAGTTTAGGGGAATAAGATATATTTTTAAAACTAAATCAGTAGTAGTCAGTGGCTTTTCTGAGCCAAAACAATGTCAAAGAGTTTACTGACAGTAATGGAGCTGGCAGTGTTGAAAAGTGAAAACTCAATCCTCAAAGAAGTTAAAACTCGCTAAAGTTGATATTGATTAATGCCATTAGAAACTTAAAAAGTAGTTTGAGGAAGGAACGTTTTTTGGTCCTTACTTGCTTATGCTAATTCACATACTCAAAACTTAGTATGCCCAATGATTTCAAGCAAGAGATTATGTATAAAAACATCACTTTTTGCTTGAAAAAAAATCCTTTTCCCTTTTTAGATCTATTTCTAGATTTCCAGATTTCTATTTCTTTGCAAGTAAAGTGGAATATCTTCTTTAATGCTGAGGGGTTTGTTACTTCATTTTAAGGTGACAGATCTTAATAGGCCATCAATGTTTAGCTTTCACATTCAAAGGAAACAATGAGCAGTGCACATATGAAATGGTGAAATATGGGCATCAATCCATTTGTTATTCAATTACACATTCCTTTTAACAGAAGTATTCATGCACTCCTAGTTTACCTATGTACCTTAAGTTCCTGTTTATTGCATCATTATTACCAAACACCTTCAGAGTCTGTCTAAGCTAACTGAAACATATATTAAAGAGCCTAGACAGTAGGCAATAGCAGCAGAGGTAAGAGCAGGAATGGTTTCCTAGGTTGTTCAGCCAATATTTGCAGTAAGACCATGGAACGTGTGTTGGAAGATTAAAACTCTCATAGAATTACATACAATACCATGCAGGCACGCCAAATTTATGAGGGAAATAGCATTTTCTGGGAGGTTCATATGAAGAAGAAATACCTTCTCCTGGAAAAGAATACCAATAACATACTAATTCTACACCATTATATTGCTATGGAAAGTGTAATAAGATTATGAAATAAAATGGTTGGCACAGGAAATTCTGACACTGATTGCATAAATATGACAAATTTAGTATGATCTTAATTTCTAATATAATATCAATGGCAAAATCTAAGTGCATGCTATTCCTCAATTTAATTTCAAATTTCTATTTAAAGGTTTGCATTAAATATCAGTTTTATTTTAATTTCATTTATATTAATGTATGTCAAATTATATGAAGACACCTATGCAATATGAAAATAACTGTAAATGAGAGCACAACCTAATCACTTGATTTCTTCAGAGATTCTGTGGTGATTTTTCCCTTACAGATGCTTCTATCTGTATTAGATGAAGACAAAAATACTTTACACACCTCTTTGCCTTTGCTATAAAGGTATATCAAACCTACATTAATTTCCTAATACAATAAATGACCAGATGTCACGTCCTAATGAGTCAGGCTTGAGTTTTCAACCTTCCATATTATGAGTATGAACAATATAACTCATGACCTAGCTACATAAGGAATTTTATAAGAATCAGGAATGATGATTTGTTGAGCAAGCAACACTCTGTGGGTGTTCAACTGTCTTGAAATACAACTGAAGTAGTTTGGAGAATCTCATATAAAATACTAATAAAATAGAGTTTGTGATAAATATGAGCAAATGGATTACCATTGCTACAATTTTCATTAAACAGAAAAAAAAAACCCAAACCCTGTGAAAAACCTTTTGGCCACTTTCTGTACAACTTTGGTAGCTGTATCATTCAGCTGATACTGAATATAATTTTTCTCCTTGCTGTAGAAAGGTTCTGTTTTATTTGTTTCTATGTGCATTCACCCTCTTAGATGACAACAAGGAGAACACAAAACTGAATGAAAAGTAGATAGTCTCAAAAACTAGAAGAAGTACATACAAACAGAAGGAAAAAAATAAGAATGTAAAGAGGAATTATTTTATCATGTGGAAAGGGGAAGATGTCAAGAATGAGGGGGGAAATCATTGACTTAAAGTAACTTAGAAAAAGGATTTATTAAAATGGATAGCCAAAACATTCATGTTTTCCTAAAGGATTTGTAGCTTTTTCTAGAACATAAATGCTAAACAGTCTTTTGGGAAATACCTTAGTCAAGCCAGTTTGGAAGACTCTGCTCTATGAAAAAAAACTTTAGAAAAAAAAAATATATTCAGTTGCCTGAAATTAAGTTTTGAATTGCAAATAAATCTTAAGAAGTACCAGGAATACAAAATATTATTCATCTTAAACTGTGTATATTCAGCAGATTTTTGCTAACTTGTGGATTTAAGACACTGACTTTAGACACAAGCCTGAAATATTTGGCTGAAGTATTTTCTCTCAGCTATAGAGAGAGGTTTTTTGAGGTTAGCACAAACCTGGCATGATGAGAGAGTTGTATGCATTGTCAACAGCAAATTGACAATTGCACTACTTGCAGTACTTCTCTCTGTTGAGAGAATTATCAGTATCTGGTGCCTCCAAAGATTAGAAAACAAATTGCCTAATCAATTTGACTAGGAGAGAATCATGAAAGTAGGAAAGGTAATCTGGTGTGCAGATATGTTCCAAGGGAAAGGAAGAAGAATATATAACCTCAGGGTAGATTAATTAAGGAAAATAATCTGATACTGATCCACTCACACAAAGTTAAGAATGAGGTGAAGTTTACAGTATGAATACAATAGCACTAATACTGACATACTTGTTAGATTTTTTCAGTTATTTACGTTTTTCATAAAATTGTCTAATAAAGTGAATTTCACAGTGTTCCTTTTTTTTTTTTTTTTTTTCCAGAAAATAAATTAATTCTGTAATTCTGGGAGTGCAAGGAAGATAGACAAATTTGATGATTGTCAGGTTGATTGCTAAATAATAAAGAAAGCATTCATAAGAAATATGAATAAATGTTAAAAGATAAAAAAAAAAGGGAACCAACCTTCCTTTGCCATAAGTGTTGCTAGTTGTGAACATGCACATTTAATATCTAACTCCATAGAAGAAAAGCAAATGACAGAAAGCCAGTAGACCAGGCAAAGGCAATATAAACAGGTTGTTGATTTTTCTCCTTCTGCATTTTCACCCTGAATTAGACAGGGTGAATCTCATATTATTTGCTCTGTGAGCTGGGCAAATAATACGGGATTCAGCCTGTCCCTTCAACAACAGACCCAAAAGTCTTTGGCTTTTTCCATGTCTGCCTGGACTTTTTCCTTAGACTATCATGTAAGACTTTACCATCTGAGGCTGTGAGGCTGCTTTTCTTCTTATTCTAGAATAAATACCTGAAATTGATCAAATAAGTCACAACAGATATGTATCTGTTCTTCTGAACTGGCTGCAAGTAGGTCAATTGTAGCAAGGAATAAAGCCATCCAAGAATCCTAGAGTATGGAAATAACAGAGCAAGTAATTTGTACACTTTATTCCTTACATTTAGTATGATAAAATATTCCTTAAGAATAAAGCTATCTGCTGTGAATCACAATCTAAAACAGAAAAGTAATATGTCCTGTAAGTTGTAAAGGATGTTCTTAGGACATAGCTCCAAGTTGGGAGCTTTGTACCATCCTTTAGGCTACGACTTTATTTATTCTTATCTCCTTGCTGGTGCTAAAAGATGTTATATTTTTTCTTCAGGTTCATGACTTTCTGAGGAACCTGAACCTACATAAAGTCTAAGACATGCATTCCAGAGTTCTGAGTGAACTGGCAGATGTAGTCACCAAGCCACTCAATAATATTTGAGAAGTCACGGCAGTCAGGTGAAGTACCTAGTGGTTGGAAGAAGGGACATGTTACACCTAAAAAGGGTAGAAAGGAGGTCCCTGGGAACTACCAAACTGTCAGCCTCACCTCTGTGCCTGGGAAGATCGTGGAGCAGATTCTCCTAGAAGGTCTGATAAGGCACATGGAGGACAGGGAGGTGATCAAGGACAGCCAGCATGGCTTC
>JANIJG010013890.1:0-37717 GCA_024611175.1 Megaceryle torquata | reverse complement strand
ATTTACACATTTTTCCCAAAGTAGATAAAAAAATTTCTTAAGTGTATTTTCATTTGTAAAGGACCATGAAGACTTCAATATAAGGAGCTGAGTTTAAAACATAGATTCTTTTGTTGCTGGCATTTTTGTTCCATTAGAAGAAAAACCAAAGCATGTTATTAAATTCCAGTATCACAAAAAATGTTAATATATTGCTTCATAAGCAGTAAGTCCCCATGTATTAAACTGAAATTATTTCAAAGTTCTTGAAATACTTTAAATTTGGGACAATAAGGATAATAAACAGTTTTTGAGAAGTCTTCAGTTTCTGTACACCTTTTGTTACAGGCTACTTCCATCACCCTAAATGGATGTATGCATATGAAGCTACACTGAGTCATTTAAAACAGTAAGGAAAAGGAAGGATATTCCCTAAGGGGCACTTTGGATAGGAAAGAGTTTGGAAGGACATTCCTGGAGCTCCTACCTGTCTTCCTTACCCCACTCACTCTACCCAAATAGGTTTTCTTCTGTTTCCCTTTTGTCTGGTGTCCACTCTAGCACTGGCTGAATGTCTTTCCTCTGGGGGGGAAAGATGAAGATAATTCTCTTGTCTGGGACACCATGCAGTTTTGCAGTTATGACAGTCCTTGAGGACATGGAAATTTAATCTTTCTGAGCAGGACTGCAGCCTAGAGTTGTGCCTCCCCCACCTTCTGACTGGTCATTCTCGTCATTGTTCTCTTAACTGAAAAAAACACTCACACCATACCTTGCTTTTCAGCCTTCTTCAGGAAGGGTCACAACACAGAAGTATTAATCAGATTTTAAACATTATATAAAGACTTACCTATATGGCTAGTGTGAGAAAATAAACATGCTTCTAACTCCTTTCTCAGGTAGGGTCTCATTGTGCTGCCTGCCATTTCCCATGTCCTCTACATACAAGACTGAATAGTAATTCCTACCACAATAAGGCTTTATATATCTGAAAGTATTATTTTTAGATATGAATTTTTCCAGAACTGAGCTCTGGGAAACAGAAAGTTCTATCTGACATTTTGAATAAAGACAGTTCATCTGAACAGAGTGCAAAAAATATGCTTGATAAAATATGGAAGCGTTTTTGGAACTCAGAATTATGTGAGAGCAAGGAAAGTACTTTCAGTGAGATATATTAAAATTATACCTTAATGGATGTCACATGCAAGGCATGGTTAGTGTATGCTTCACTGTATTTTTAACTTACCACCTGAGGTGTTCCAATAAGCAAGGCTGCATAGGACATCCATGACTAACGTAGATGTCTAATGAAAAAAATTGCCAAAGGTGTACACGAATTATCTGCAACACTCCACTCCCATTCCCTGCAGCTGTTCTTAAATGTTCACAGTTGTGAAGCCTCACACAGTTTTACAGCCTGAAGTGAGGGTTTCCCACTTGCCCTTCTGCAGATGGTCCTGATCCAAAGCAGATCATACTCTGTGACTCCAAGGTTGCGATACATCTGATCTAATTTCAGATGTCTGCAATGAGATACATATGAGTCATTAGGATGAGGTAAATCCCATCATACAAATATTTCTTTCATTCTATTGACTATAAAGAATGTCTAATATAAATTGTTCAGTGACAAATGTTTACTTAAGAAAGATGAATTTCATTGCTACTGACTTCAGTACATTTGCATCAAGGACAACTGTCTGTGTTTATTTTCTGCAAAACAATTGAAAATATCATATGGATGATGTAGGTGTGCTCTAAGCTATAACCAGACAGAAAGAAACATTTTCTTCACAATGATGACATTCTTATAGGGTCAGATTCTTACTATTGTAAAGTGGAAGTAACTCTTCAGAAGTCAGTAAAAGAAAACTGCTATAAAACATGCACAAAAAAAATGACAGAACAGGTCTGTTGCAGTTCTGAAATGCATAATAATTTTCTTGCAGGTCAGATTGCCTGCTAAGATAAATAACTTATTTTTTTAATGCAGTATTTTATTTAGAAAATGAAAACTAAACCAAAATATTTCCATATAAATCCATTTCATCTATGGAGTCAAAAGTCTATGGTTTCTCAAATATTCTGCTTTCTGCAATTTATTGATACATTTGATACCTCATACATTTACTATGTACATTTACTAATATGAATATTTGTGTAGTCATATATCAGTCTAATTTGAAGTTACATTTTGTATACCATTTTTCCTCAAGTCTTCAAATGTTTTAGAATCAAATTCCTCTTGTTCTCAATGCCTATCAGTTTGCTTATAGTTTCTTTCACCTATCAAATTCACTAGGCAATTAATAGATAAGTTAGTATGTGCATTCTTTAATTAAACAGATATCTAACTTTTGGGAAAACCAAAGGGAGTTCCATTTTAGTTTTATAAAACCCAATTAAGTGAAAGGAAAATTAGATGTAGGTTGTCTCCCACTTAATTTCCCTACAAAGTTGCCTTGTCCCTGCTTTGATTTTTTACAAGTACATTAAAAATACACTTAAAATGGAGTATAAACCAAGAAAACTCTATATTTTATTTTTAGGAAACAAGATTTTGATAAAATGGAAACAGTCTAATCCAGAAGATCAGAAAAGCTTTTCCTCAGTTTTAGGAAATTTTAGAAAATCTAATAAAATTAGGAAATTAATAAAATTTAACAGCTGCATGGATGGTCCATAACCTGAAATAGTTTAGAATAAATAACAGTTAATACTAACCTCTCTATGTAAATGCTATGTTATATTATGAAAATAAAGTTTATATTTCAAAATACTCTCAAGCTTAGCAAAAAGCTTAGCTCCACAGATGCTTCCAAGGGAAGAAGACAATACAGGGTGTGTCAGCAAAGAAGGATTGAGAAGAACATACATCTGTAAACCACAGACGCCACAGTACATGCAGCCATGAGTAGATTTACCCAGCTGGCAGAAAGCAAGTTCAAATCAAGACCAAAACTGCCAAACAAAATTATTCTGGTTCAAATAGATAGTTCCAGACCTGAAGCTGTCCCCAAACTGTTCCCAGATGTCCTAACTCTAGTCAAACATTTCATTGTGGAGCCATGCTGTGAACCCTCTCAGGCTTGTTTATTCAGGGCTCCAGAGAGGCAGATGAATTCCAGCAACTTGGAAGGGTACATCTGGAGAGGCAGATGAGGCACAGAGCTGCTCCAGGACATTCCAGTTTAGATTTCACTAGAACGAAGGCAAGTTTCAGGGAAAGAATACTTAGGCATGCGTTCACACAGAGTAAAAGTATTTAAATTATATTATTTCTGTGCATTAAAATTACATTATTCTTGTAAGGAGACAGCTAATGGGTGAGTTATGAAATAATTCTCTGGTATATATATAGTGAAAATACCCTATACCATAAGAAAATGTGTGTTACAACACCAATATTAATTATGGTCTGTACCTTTATCCCATAGGATCTGAAGCATGACTGTTCTTTCCTGGTGAGAACTATTCATTAAATCAGCATAGCATTTCATTCAAATAAGTAAGCACACCTTATTTCAGCAGTCCTCCTGCAATTGCTTCATATTGAACATATTGAAGTAAGATTAAAATTTCTGAAGTGCAAATAAATTCTGTGTAAAATTTTCCCCAGTTTGCAAACTTGTGATAAGAAAATGTTTTCAAATGGTTCTGAACTATTAGTATAGATAAAGATGTACCTGGTGCAGAATGAAAGGATCCAAAATTTAATTTGATGCTTTTAACATATATATATATATATAAAACTCAGAAAATGTCTGCATTAAGTATTTCTATAATATCTGTCCTGGCTGCTATTCTGGGTGGCCAGCTGAAAGGGTGGTTACTGTTACTAGAGTTATCTCCTGAACATGTCTTCTTTCACCACTGTGCAAGGCAAATGCACAAAAACAAGCTGATTACTAAGGTATGGAAAGATCTGCAGGATTTCACTGGTACCCAAACTTACATTGCTAATGTTGTGGGGTTTTTTTTCCCCACAATGAACTTCTGTCCAAATAAAATGTTTTCTCAAAAAGAGGCAGATATCAAGGTTTCTAGAAGGAATTGGAAAGACAGACCAAAAACAGTTGAGTATATGACTATTCAGAGATTTCATCATAAAGCTATTTGTTTAATGCAACACCTGCATTCAAATGCTTTTTGTAAAATATACTCCTAGATGTGGGGGTGTAAATTATTAAAATTATTGACAAGGATGACACATTGTTTTGTATTCTCAAGATTGTGAGATGCATGGATTGATTAACGTGAGTCAGAATGTCTCTATGTAATTATTGCTACAGTAAGTTTGAAAAAAATTAAAAGCATAGTTATATTTAACATAGTGAGAAAATTTTTTTTTTTCAAATTGGATATGATTTGTTCTATTGTGAGCAAAGAAGAATAGCATGATCAATGAAAGTAGTGACCGTTTGAGATTTTATGAGCAACTGCTACCATTAGGGTAGGGAAATTCAAACAATCACTGTATGCTTGACAAATGGCATCTGGTCTGTGAGGTTTGCCAAACACCAGAGCTTTGGTATTAAAATGATAAGGAAAACTTGTGCAGAGATGGTGAATTGCACTGTTATTGACTACTAACTTAAAAATGCATCTCCTGAGACCCCAGGTGATACAAGGTTTACAGCATTCATTCTTTGCTATACTGCAGGCATCATAAGGGCCAGGCAGGGGGAATTATGAGGAGGATGTCTAAACTGGGATAAATAGGAGTGTTTCCACATTCCTGGGTCTGGATGCACATATGATTTTGCATCCTGACAATGAGGTTATGGTGTGTGCCGTTTCCCTGGGGACTTTTGTAAGGAGACCTGAGGTTGCAGCTTTTCAGGTCATAGGGTGGCCCTGTGTTAGATCTTAGTCTGAACAGCCATGTGCCAAGAAAACAAAATGATCTGGAGTATGCATTGGCTTTGCAGCTGAGGCTGAGCTATCAGTACTAACCTTTATTTAAAGGAATTAAGGACTTTGTAAAGGCCCCTGCTAGGCTGGGACCCTGATGTAATGATCGAGCCATATGTCTAGCTGTCATCGACTCCTGAATTCTGATCTGGACTTTGATGCTTGTCGGCCTCTGTGGTCTTGGGCAAGTTGCTTCTGTGCTCTCTGCCTGCAGAAGGGAACAGTGATACTTCTCACAGAGACATTATGCAAATTCATTAGTGACTGTTTGTGAAGGGCTTTGAAGTAGAAAATCACTCCATAATTGCTAAGTATTATTTAATAGCTCTTTTATAGTAGGCATTTCCTTTTGAATTACCCTGCTTGATGTTTCATTAAAATGACATCATGCTTACTTGCAAATTATAGCGGTGGGTCATGTGCTTGCCAGTATAATGAAGCATGAAGAATTATACACATCCCCCCTACATAAATTAATTTGCAAGAAGTTATCACTACCGGGGTCAGACTGTAGGTCTCTGGTTTCTCACATCCATGACACTAGCCATATACCGAATCGCATTTATTTTTATTGATTTTTGTAACATTAATTTGAAACTGCTCTTTTCATCAATACCATCCAGGGCTTTTTTCTTCTCAGGGTAAATAATATTATTAGTCTCTGTGTGATCTATTAATATCAGAGGTTGAAACAGAACTATCACTTAAAGTAACTGCACTTTGTCCAAGACCAGCAAATAAAGAAGAACACATCAAGAAATTAAAATAGAAGTCCTGCAACTTTGCATTGTCATAGGGCAAGAACAACCTTTTGGCCCTTATACTGTAATTTTATGAAGGTGGACACAAGAGTGTTGTGAAGGGACCATCTAAAACTGCTACTCCAGTATATTTAATGGTGACTCCAGAGCTATATCTGCTCTGCTGGACAGGAGTGCCTTGTGCTCCTATTCCCCAAATACACCCCATCCAAGGAGCTGTAAATCCCTCCATGTGTGTCCAGGTATTTGCCTGAAAGAGCACCTATACAGTAGGGGGTAGGGTTCAGGCCTTGGCTCAATGTGCAGCTAACTGGGGTCAGGGTGAGCATCTAGGAGCTAGAACTTTGGAAAGAACCATGTATTCAGCGTCCAACAAGCTTTTTTTTTCTAAACTGCAAGCAGTGCTATGCTACTTTGATTCAATTATTTATTTCAGGATGTCCAACCTTACCAAGCACTTTAAAGAAGTTAATATTATATTTATCCATATATTTCTAATACTTATACCATATCTTGGGAAAATAACTCAATAGAACTGGCTATTAGGAAACAAAAAAAAAATTATTGGACTAATAAAAATGAGTTTTTGGCCTGTGAGTTTATTACACTTTGGAATAATTTTTGGCTCATAAGTAGGAAACATCTTCAAGTTATCACTTTACAAACATGAGTTTCTATAAATAACTACAAAACTATGAAATCTTTCAGGAGAAATATAAAGATACAAAGTAAAGTATGCAGTTTTGCATACTTTTCCTAGAATTTTTTCACTATTCCAGTATAAGGATTATATCTAGTAGGACAAAGAGTAACTGTCAATGTCTGTATTCTCAACAAAAAGGAACATAACAGGGAAATAATTCCACTATGGATGAAAAAGCACATACTTGGGACCTGCATTCCTCAAATGAAAACAGATATTCATAAGAGATAGCAAAACTTAATGTTCTGGAGAGCAGAACATGCTGCTAAGTGTCTATGGCACCAGTGAAGTGGGAAAATGTCTGGACATGCTATTTGCCAAATAACTGTTATTTGTGAAGGAGTGACTCCAAACTCATATCCTACTGCTTTGGCATACTGAGTGATCCAAAAAATGAATACAAACACTGACCCTGGTCTTAATCTACTGTATGTAATAAAGATCTTAAAGAACATTTTCTTAGTAAATTAATTTTTTTTTTTTTTTAATTTCAATGTTATGCTGTATCATTCTTGCTATCCCCAGCTAGTCTGTTTTATTTTTTTTAAATACAAATGCATTGAACCCAGAGGAAAATGGAAGAAACAATGAAGCTGGGAAACCTAAAAGTGAAATTTTTGGTTTATTTCCTAAGCTATAAAAAAAGAAGGTGGATGAGAATAAAAACAATTAACATATTAACATAATAGATTCAGGTAGGCATTCACATTGAGTTGCTACAACTAACTTTTGCTCCCTCAAATCACAAAAGTGAGTTGAATATTCCCCTCTTTGTATGGGGCAGGAAGGAACCAATGACACAGCGAAAGCTCTGTGTAAGAAGCAGCTCTGAGTGTTCCAATGAAAACCTTGCATCCTTAGATGGTCAAACATGGCTGTCCACTTTTTCAGAGAAAAAGAGTCTTTCACATATGGCTCCTCTAGGAATTGATCTTCCCTTCCTCTGTAGTCAAAGAGACTACCCTCTCTCTGCTGGCTGATGACAGTGGTGTCATCCAGAGCCCTCAGGAGCCTGACACTTCATTTGGCAATCAGGAATAAGACCTTGGACAAATTAGTGGTACAGCCATCAAGATATCCCATTTTTCCTGTGCTATTGAATTCAAGATAATTACTAAGTCTTGTAATTGAGAAAGGGCATTTGAAAAGTATTTTTGTACCCTGTTTAGAGTTGGCATTTCTTTGTTTGGCACATGATTCCTCATGGATAAAGGGAGAAGTTCCGTTTGCCTGTTAAAGTGCTTCAACTAGTCTTCACATAGCAAGAGAGATTTTGTTTCTGTGTAAGTGTAGTAAACATTTTCTTTATGAACAGCCATTGTAGTCATTATAAGGGATAAAACAATAGTTCTTTAGAATATAAGTTTCACTCTTTTAAAGTTAGTTTGTTATGGATATTAGAATACAAAGTCTTCTTTGCTTCTTAATGAAATGTCCATGTTGCACAACCACCAGCCCATCAGTTATTCAAAATTATTTCAGGTCACGCTCTGTTTAAAAATTAATTGAAAAGAAATTAGTCCCACAAGGGTAGAGATGTGTGCTGCAGTTTTGACTGACGGTGGGATAAAAGACTGTGAATTTAATCACATCACTTTTAAAAGCATTTTATATGTTTAAAATTTTTCAACTTGCCACGAGCATATATGGTTTTAAATTGAATCATAGAATCACAGAGTTGTTTATGTTCAAAAAGACTGTTAAGATCATCGAGTCCACCTGTTAACATAACATTTCTACATCCACCACTAAACCATGTCCCTCAGCACCATATCTACACAACTTTTAAATACCTCTAGGAGTGGTGACTCCACCCCTTCCCTGGGCAGCCTGTTCCAGTACTTGACAAACCTTTTGGTGAATTAATTTTACCTAGTATTCAATCTAAACCTATACTGGCACAAATTAAGGCCATTTCCTCTTGTCCTATCAGTTGTTACTTGGAGAAGGAAGCAACCCCCACTTGACTACAATCTCCTTTCAGGTAGTTGTAGGAAGCAAGAATGTTCTCCCCTCAGCCACTTTTTCTTCAGACTAAACAACCCTAGTTGCTTGTTACTCCTAATAAAGGAGAGGTCACTAAGTTGAAGAATAGAAAAATCAGTGACTTCTTAGAAAAGCTGCAAACACATTACTTTGACTAATTTTTAATATTTTGTTCTATTGCTTTGCTTTGTTGTCCTCCTCTTTCCTCAACATAATCTCTATAAAATATCCCCTGTCTATGCCTGAGATTGTTTTAAAGATGCTCCATCGGCCTCAGGATTTAGAGATGGAGTTCTGCTTTAACTAAACAACTGTTGTGAAGTGTCAGGCTGAGGTATTCAGTTTTTGACACTGATCTTGAAGGACAGTCAGGCTCTCCTTTTAGGGATACTGGCAGGACAGACTGAAGAAAAATCTTTCTCATTACATCTTTAAGAATCCACAGTGCAAGCACCTAGAAATATGAGGTTAAATGAAGATGACAGGGAAAAAGCAGCACATAGGTGAGTACTTTACGACATTAGTATTCTGGATAGGAATTCTCCGATTGTCTAGAGAGTGTTTTACAGACAAAGCTAACACACACATAGCAGAAACAGTCATATTTTCACCAGCTGTTCATGTCTGAGGCCAACAGAAAATATATCTACAAGTGTTGGGATTACTATTTGAGTTAAGACTCCTAGAGAAGAGAGACAAAATCGGTGGATGATCTACCTTAGTTGACCTGTGGGTCAAGCCCCAGAGGACTCCTAAATAACCTAGCACTTCCCAAAGAGTGTATATGGTAAGAAACTGAGAAAAGCAGAAAAGGGTCATAAGCAGAAAAGAGAAGGTGGTGGCCAAAGAGTTAAACACAGACAGGAAAGGTTTATAAGCCATTTATAGTGCTGGAGGTTTAATTTTATTGTGTTGTTTTAGAAACAGTGTTATTATTTTCTCTAATATAATGTGCAAAGGCAGTATTAGATAGCAGTAATAGGTTGAAACATTCTGAGAGAGCTATTGTGTCACCTTATATCTAAGCACTCAGTTAATAGATATGGGGGGGTATTCATGATTGCTGAATAGGAACAATGTAATTATGGCAGTCATCCAAGAGCAAATGAAAGGATGGGGATATGGTTTTAATGGCTTACATCTGAAATAGTTGGTTTCCAGCTTTCAGACAAAAGGGAAAGAGAACTGGAGAAGGCCACCCTGGAGAAGACCTATGGCTGGTTCAATCCTTGTAAAGTTTGTAAATCTTGACATTCCAATGAAAAAGACATGGGGTGATTTACAGTAAACACATATTTTCCCAGTGGCTGTAATAGCTATATCTCTCATTGGAGTTTGTAGCTTCAATGAGTGTGTTTCACTTCACAATTGACAAGAAAAACTAAATGCACACACGTCTGATACAATGGCTCGGTTGACAAGCAGTCACTCGTCACATTTCAGTGACTTGGTTTCTTTAGATCACATGACCATGCCCTTAGAGTGGTAATTAATACCTCACAGGTAAAAGCATTTGCGTGTTTTACTTCAAAGTGTTCATTTTAACCTTAGATATGAAAGAACTGCCACTTAGTATTGAATTTATAGGATATATGAGGGTTTAGGCACTCAGATTTCTAAAGAGAGGGAAAAGGTGTGACTACAGACATTTTGCCTACATCATCGTGTAAGTAGTCTAGGAACCTGATCCATCAGACAATGACTTGTTTGGTTTCCCTTTGGCTGCAGAAGGCACATTTCTTTTCAGTGTAAAACCGGACATGAAGAGGGAAGCTTGGTGCATGCCCAGGCCATGCCCTGTATGGAAACAGTAGGTAATTGGGGTATATTCCTGCTCTGAGACAGGAATTCAGCAGCACCTCTATCCCTGCTAGTGTAGGTGCAGTCCTAAGAATGAAAAGCGTCATTATTTCTTCAGAGACATTTGGCAGAGCACACCGAATGTGGTTAAATAGTGTTTCCCCCACCACATAAAAGCAAGACAAACTTCCTAAGTGGTATTGGTTGAATGCTGGGAAGTCAGTGACTGACTAGGGCAAGAACAGGTAAATTCATAGTTCAGTAAGCATGAAAAAAACAGAAAAGTAACAAATTTTTACTCAGTTGAAGTGTACTAAGGCAAGTGGAAACTTCAGAACTGTTAAAGAAAGAGTCATGACAATGAAGAGGTATCACTACATTGTAAAAGAGTGTTCTAAATCAGAGATAGCTTTAGAGGTTGAGTGTATCTTGAGTATATCTGAGCCTTGGCTTCTCTTAGGAAGCAAAGAAAAGTTAAAAATAGGTATCTATATAATATGCACTTAAAAATGGGAATGAAAAAATCCATTACTGGATTAGCATGTTTTCACATCGTAATTTTTTTAAATGTTGTCTTTAGCTCAGCACTGAACTGTTTCCAAGACTTTTTATGAAAATATGAAGACAGAGCTCAAGTGATATCAAGAAAACCCCTAATAGGTATCTTCACTTTATGATGGGGACAAACATGAGCGAGTGTGAATGTAAAAGCTGTGTCATTGTATTAATTTGATGCTGAGCCCCCCAGCCTTAACTCTATAGTCTTTCATTTAAATAAAATTTCCTTCCCCTACCATATGCTCATTGTTAAAATAATATTTTTTGCCTTCACTGGTAATGATTTTGAATCTGATCTAAGCTTGTCAGAAGCAGTAAGAATCTTTTGATTGAAATCAGATCTTGGAGCTATAATTTTGACAATTTTATGTAAAGAAAATTGACAGATGGCCACCATTGTAGGAGAAAACTGCTCAACTCACAGAGTTTAAATCAAATCAGTATTGAAGTGTTTCACTGAATTATTAATGACATGTAATTAACCAGCAAATAGCAAGCTATACATTCAGGATCAATATAATGAATAGAACAGATAAATCACAATACTGGGGTCTTACCAAAGCTTAGTAAATAATTAGAAATTTCTAAACACTATTCTAAAATGAATCCCCACAAGTTCTAATAGCAACACACACACGTAAAAGCACTCACACACATAGGTAAGTTTGCATGCCCCAGACTGGGTAGGTCGCCACCACTGTGGGATTCTTGCATTCTGTCTGTGGCATATATGGCTTCTCCAGCATCAGGTGAGCATCTGCCACTCCTGATCACCTACTGACCCTTATGGGAGGGAAAAACACTCAGTGGGCTCCCATGGGGCACCCTGCATGGATAGACCCTATCTGGGTGCAGGTACCCATGGGACAATGTTCTGTCAGGGATGAACAGAGGTTGCAATGCTATGGACCACTTGTTTCACTGTCAAACCTGTTTTCCCACTTACCTCTCTAACTCTGCATATTTGCTTCCTGCATTTACACTTCTTTTCAAGGCAACATCTCTTACCTCCCCCTGCCTTACCTCCAGAAGTCTGTGTAATCCCCAGCTGCAGTTTAATCTGACTGTTGATCATCCTCTTGTTCAGCATTATCTGCCTAGGAAAAGCCCTTCTTAGACAGCCTGGTGTCTTCCACTTAAGCATGGTTTATTCTCACTTCTAGGCAACTCCTACACAGACTGTTTTGCCAAAAGGATGCCTTGTGAATTCCATAGGAGTATGCAGAATATCTAAGTGAAATATCACCTCATGCAGTCATTTACATCAAAGACACTGTATGAGACAAGCTCCACAAAGTTCTTAACCCTCATTTTAATGATAGTTACTGCTTTGCCTTTATTTACTTCAACTGAAAGACTCCAACAGAGTCCCACTATTTTCATGCGTACAAACTTTGTTCTAACTTTCAGCCTAAATGTATTTATAGTGAGTCAGAAAAAATTGCTTCTGGGCTACCATTGCATTTTATTACACACATTCTTCTCCTTGGTGCTTTCTCTCTTCTTCACTATATATACAGAAGCAGCAATGTGTATCACAAAATTTATTATAGAAAAGTTGAGGGGCATGGACCTCTAGGGGTTCTTCTGCTCCAGTCTCTGATGGAAATTAGGACAATTGTATCAGGGCAGCCTAGGCACAGCTTTGAAAACCTCCCAGAAAGGAGATTCCATAGCCTGATAGAGCTCAAAGGCCAGAAATGGCTCAGCTTTTGGGTTAACTACTGGGCTTGGCAAGTCAGATCCTTTATCTGTAATACAGAGCCCTGCTCTCTCAAGGCAGCACAGATGCAGTGCCTTCTGAAAATGCTGGTGATGAAGCACATTACAAAACACATTTACATTTTGTTTAGTATGAAGTGCCCTGAGGCAATATCGTGTCAGTCTGCTGAAAGGATTTTGAAGAAGCTTGCATGCAGTATTAGCTTGTTCCTCAACTGTAAGGAATCTTGAATATAAATCATTTATACTGATAGTGAAAAAGTGACTTTCAGTCACATGTTTACACACGTTTGTCCACATGGTAGATGTTCACAACATCCTGAGTAGGTAGATACCTGATTCACTGCCAGAGCAGACAGCAGTCTACTGAGTAAGTCTTTGTATCTTTTTCTCAGTCAAGCATTAAACATGCATCTTTCAGATGAAATATTCCCCTGCATTGATATTAGCTTCCTGAGGGGACTGATGTGTTAGGCTTAGGGTTGTGTTTACTCACAAGGGCAACATTCAACAGGCACAGGACATGAAAATGTCTGGACAATGATGTCTCAGTCAGAAAGAAGGAATTATGTTCCTGAGTTTAAAGGTTCAAGATTTTTTTGTCGTAGCCCAAAATTCACTTGCAAGTGCAGGCTGTTTCTATCCAATTTTTTAGAATGGGGGGAGGATAGGATGGAATGAACATGATTGTATCAGTATAACACTTCTCCTATTTACATGTTTAAAATAGGTGCATTAAAATCTATGCAGGAATAAATATCCACTAGAAGAAAGTAGAGGAAAAACAAGTGAACCTGTAACTACCCTGCTGTATTAAACTAATTGCTTGTTTCCATTATTTGTTTTTATCACAGAGAGCATGTCTTTGTCATAGTCTTAGATGTCCCATATTTTTGCACTGCATGTATTGAAATCTCCCATTGCAGTCAGAAAAACTGTCATTGACTTGTCAGCAGTAGACCATGTAAAAAGACAGGATAGCATTTTTAGTTAATAGAACTTTCCTCACCATGCTGAAGTGTTCTACTGTGCTGCATTATCAATCAGAAGTAAGAATAAAGCCTCCCACTCCTGTAAAACATGATTATTAATACTCTTCAAGCAGGATAAATGTGCAACTAGTGAACAGCATACTGTGGAATTTGATTTGTTTGCTGATTGTGTGATGGTGTAGAGGCACAATATTAAAATGTCCAAATGGAAGCCTGTAGCCACTTATAACTACTTTGGTTTATGTTTCCTATGTCTTTCTGTGCTGTCTGTCTATCCAAGTCTCTTTCAGATGTTGTATTTCCATGCTCTGAGGCAACTCTGAGTAAAAAGTCACTGATGTTCATCTTACTCTCTTTTGTGACTTACATCTAGTTGCTAGCAATGGAGTTTCAAAGCATATACTGAAGTCATCTGGGGGCAGCTAGCACAAGCTCTGAGAAACCTCTCTTTTGTGGTCGACAGTCACATTGTGTTTCAAGGATTTCTCTGTCTCTTAAGTGCACCAGATGGACTTTTTGCATTTAAGTTCTCAAGCTCTCTTGCAAAACTTTTCTATTCAGCTTCTGCAATATGTTATTCCACTAGCAACAGTGATCTGACTAAAACAGGATGTCACAGGAATCAGGTCTCTTTTCTTATCAGGAAGGTTGAGGGTGTGGGCTGGGGAGGTGATGATCATATTTTTCTGGAGATTATCAAGTGTCCTGTGTATAGTCTGACTAACAGAATTCCATTCTGCATTTAGTTTGTCTCCCCACTTTATACCAATGCTCTGAATTTAATGTGATTTGGGATTTTTCCTGGAGGTTCATGCTCTTTTTTTTTTGTGCTATTTTTTTTTTACTTAGGTCTGTCTCATTTTCCACATTTGGATATGGGTTTCTTCATGTTCTGTGAGCATCTTTGTGTTTCACTCCAGTTGCTGTGAGCTCTCTGAGAATCTCTAGCCTTCTATCACAAGGGGGAATAGATGTAAACTGGAGCACAAGAGGTTCCACCTTAACATGAGGAGGAACTTCTTTACTGTAAGGGTCACAGAGCACTGTAATGGGCTCCCCAGAGAGGTAGTGGAGTCTCCTTCTCTGAAGATTTTCAAAACCCACCTGGATGCATTCCTTTGTGATCTTTGCTAGATTATATGATCCTGCTCTGGCAGGGGGGTTGGACTCGGAAGATCTCCAAGGTCCCTTCCAACCCCTGACATTCTGTGATACCAAGTCTTTTCCTGAAGATAGAATTTTCTGAGCATTTCTAAGATATTGATAGAATTTTTCTGAGCATTCTGAGTACCACAATAATCTGTTATTACTTGAATCCAGTCTGTGAAAAATTCTACCCAAAAGGCATTTTCATTCCAGCAGAAAAGGAAAAGCTACTCCAAAGATTTTGTGTGTAAACAAAAAAGGTAACAAGTATCTCCAGTGTACACTAACTACTTCAAGGTGGTATTTTGCACCATTCTGACTGAGTTGATTTCCCTGGATGCTTCTTCCTTGAGTGGGCTGTCATGGTTTATCCTAGCAGACAGCTAAACACCACACAGACATCCACTTACTCCCTCTCTGTGGGATGGGGGAGTGAACTGAAAAGAAATTAAAACTCATGGGTTCAGATGAAGACAATTTAATTGGACATCAAGGAAGGGAAAATAATAATGATAAAAGAATATATAAAATAAGTCATGCACAATGCAATTCATCACCACCTGCTGACCAATGCCCAACCAGTCCCCAAGCAGTGGGCCACCATCCCCTGGCCAACTGCCCCAGTTTTTTTGTTCAGCATGATGTCACATGGTATGGACTATCCCTTTGGAAAGTTATGACAGCCATCCTGACTCAGTCCTCTCACAGCTCTTTTGCACCACCAGCCTCCTTTCTGGCAAAACAGCATGAAATGCTGAGAAGTCATTGACTTAGAGTAAGCACTGCTTAGCAACAACTAAAATATCAGTGTATTATCAACATTATTCTCATCCTAAATCTGAAACACAACACTATAGCAGCTACTAGGAAGAAAATTAACAGCTGAAACCAGGACAGGGCTCACACCAGCCTTCTTACATAACTGTGAATTCTTGTTTCGCTCTGTTTCTTCTCTGGGTCTGGGAGGGATTTTTAACAGTTTCAGAAGCAAATCTCCAATTATCTGACAAACTGCTTATTTGCTACACATGCAAGAATATTTCAGCTGAAGAGTCAGCCTTCACACTGGAAACTATTATTATGAAGTGTAGATTCAAAACTTTATGTATCAGGTTATAGTAGTGCAGCAGAACCCTGATATTAACTGATACTAAGCAAAAAGACTGTCAGAGACGACACCTTTCCAAAAAGATTTGTTGTTTGCTCGTATAACATGAAAAGATTTTGACTATGGCAAAAAGTGAAATACAAAATAACAAAACCTGGTTAAAAAGTCTGCAAGATGTGTACCATTACTTCACTCATTTGCCACTATAATGAATATTAATACTTAATTCATTAAGGCCTATGAAGAGACGAACACAGGCAGCTTGAGACATCATACCTCCATTCTTTGTATTTGACAGCAAATATAGGAAGCCTATCGTTGTTGTTTGTTTAGAGATTTTTTTGCAGTCACAAAGGACTCAGCCTAGGAAGTTGTCCCTGCATGAAGCGTTTTATGGGAATACACTGAGTAATTCACTGTCATTTCCACAACTATCCTGTGCTTTGTCTCACTGTCCCTGTAGGATGCTGTTTTACCTCTCCTTAGTGACATCTGATTGCAGATGTACTCTCAAAATGTAACTATTTCTTCTAGCGTTGTGCACCCAAAAGTACAAGATTTGTATTTAGATTAAAATATTCAATAGTATATTGCAAAATGACATGCACAGTAGTTGACATCTGGGGCCTGTGGATCATATTTAGAGACATGTCAAATTTGTTAATTTGAGAAACATATGCTGCTTGGTGAAATATGATGTAGTGCAACTGGATTTGCAACAGAATGAAATTAAATTCCTATAACATGTCTGTGCTCTGATTTGTGTAAATTTCAGTTCTGCTTATTTTGACGCACCCAAATAAAGTGAAGGAGTGGTGTTTTAAAAACACATTTGACATTTTGTGCACTTTCTTCCTACTGAGATCAACTGCTGTCATGGTTTAACCTCTGCCAGCAACTAAACATCTCACAGCTGCTCACCCATTGATTCCACTTGCCTCCTTCCACAACCCTCATGGGATGGAAAGGGGAATTGGGAGGAAGAAAAATGGTGACACCCTGGGGGTTGAGATAAGGATAGTTTAAAAAAACAACACAAAGAGAAGGAAACAACAGTACTAATAACAATACTAATGAAATTATATACAAAGGGAGCAATAGTCTCTACCTGTGCCCAAGACACCACTTTCCCTTCTCTGGCCATACTGAAACTACACACTGAAGCAACTTGGAAACAGGTGTCCCCAGCCTGGGCCAGCCCTCCCCTTATATAGGAGTCATGACTCAGTATATCAAACATCCCATTGGCTGGTTCAGTTGTTTATCTGAACCGTGGCTCCTCCCAGCTGCAGCCCTTCACAGCTGCTTGGTACAGCAGCTGGTTGTGATAATTAACGTGAACTGAACCCAGGATAACTGTAAAACTCTCTTTGTCTTCTTCTATTGAGACAGAATTAAGTGCAGGCTGCAAATTTCCAAGACTTTGCCTTGTATGGTCATGTGCCAGAGAAACAGGTGAATTTATATCCCAGTTTGAGAGCAAAAGATGTTCTTCTAAGTGCTGCTACAAAACGTCATAGCTACATATGTCTTGATCTACAAGCAAAAAGCCTAAGTCCAAAAGCTAGTGTGAAGACTTCTTAAATCAGAGAATTACTGCACTTCTGCTAGTTGCTGGCTTCTCCCATCTCACCCACATACCATGAATGTACATACAAGGCACCACTCAGATGCTTGAACTAGCATTATAGCAGTCTTCTGTAAAAGGGGTGAGCTCTACCAGGGAGCATGTTCTTCTAGAGAAGTTGTACTATGCAAGAAACCTGATGCCAATGCAAGGAAGCTTAAATACATATTATATGTATGCAGATATATGTATTCCATTAGACTTGAAAGACTCATTCACCAAGGTAACAATTCAGTATCATAAGCAAAAAGGAATCACACACTTTCTCCTATTATCAGTGGAGGTCAGCTGCAGCAAAAATTGAACCCGGTTGTATCACTCTTAAAAAAATAACAGTGAAAGACATCAATAAGTAGAAACCGGAGGAAGTCTCTATAGGGAAATGGATTCAACTAGATATTCCTAAAGGCATTTCAAAATGGCAGGATCAGAAAGGGTTAGCTAAACTATTAATCTCAGTTCAAAGAACATGGAAGTAAACTCCCTGGTGGACAGAGAACTAGATTGAATCCTTATGAACATGCTGACCTGTTGGCTCTGAACATTATAGAGCAAATAGAAACAAAAATAGGAGAAAAATAAGTGGAATAAGCATACTATTTTTCTATATAGAAGTAATTTCTTGCCAGCTGGACAATTTTTTTTTATTTTTTTTTTTTTTTTCCCCAAAATAAACAGAATATAAGAGGTTTAGTTTTCTCTTGGTAGTAATCTTCATCCGTTTTGTTGAAAAACTTTCCTCTGCCTGCAAGAACAAGCAATATATTTTGGGAAACTTTGCTAGTTATTCTTTCTGGACAATCTTCTTATACAGAAGCTGTCTGCATCTGGGTGGTCAGATTTATATCTCACCATAAGTTCAAGTAGACTGGAAACAGAAGAAGGAAAATACAGTGCTAAACAAGAAACCTTATAAAGATGTTTAAAAGTAACTTACTGGCTTTTATTTTTTTATTTATTTCTCACTCAGACCTCCCTAAAAGTGTCCAATGTGAGTATCTTTCCTGAGTATTTTAGGTACAAACAGGTCAGAGTATTCTAGAGGCAGAAGACATGACCACCCTTGGTCATGTCAACAGCTTTGTCAGGATGGTCAATAATAATATTTTGTAAAACAGTGTGAAATACCTTTAGTTTAATATAACAGAAAATAAGTAAAAATAGTCACAAAAGAAAAATGCTAAAAATTTTAAATGTTGGGAAAAAAAAAGTGATATTATATGATTTAACTGCTAATTGTAACTAACTGAAAATAAAGTGAGTGTTGTTAAATTATTTTAAACTTCAGAAATTACAGCTAAAAATTATGGATATTCTATTTTCACTGTAATATTAAATTCTTTAGTATTGAAGAATTCTAACGCTCAACACACAGTAATGTCAACAGCAACAAATTACTGTTCACTTCAACAGTAAGGTAGGGAAGAAAAGGAAGGTGAGCTGAATCTGTAAAAGATATAGAGTCAACTTAAAACATCTTTAACTTTTCAACACATGCTTCCAGGACCAAAACCGAGTTAATTATAACTATAGTTGTAACTACAGAATAGCAACATGTCCAGCCTTCTGTGCCACGATACTCAAAGTGTATCTTAGTCTTGTGTTTTCCAAATTTTGTTGTGTCATATGTGCAGAAGTTGAAAACCCTGGGATTGTTCAGCCTGGACAAGAGAAGACTCAGTGGGAATCTTATTCCTACCTTTAACCGCTTAGTGGCCAGAGTCAGTCAAACTCTGTGGATGAGCATAGCAAAAGACAACAAACAAATGTTTTAGAAAAGAAAATTCCAGTTGACCACATGGGCAAAAGTCCTCACCATGAGGGTGGTTAACCATTGGAACAAGATACTCAGAGAGGTTATAAAGTATCCATTATCGGACATACTCAACACCTGACTGGACAATGTCACATGCAATCTAATGTAACTTTGAAGTTGACAGAACTTTGAGCAATAGATCAAATATCTAGATAACTAGATATTAGACTAGATAACTAGAGGACCACTTCCAGTAGTTAAAATCTAAGATCTAAATTATTATTTGATTTGATGATTTGTGATCAGCCTGAAGGGTATATAGGCACAATCAGCTGCCTAAAATTCAAATTTTTCCTTGATCCCTCTTTCTCTGAACTATAGAATATTTTATTACCTTTATTTTTTTATTACTTTTATTACTTTATTTCCAGATAGGATTGGAGAATAAACTGTTTGAATCTGTGTAATGGATATCTCACCCTGGCTGAAAAACACAGCAAACTACTTTACAGGACTGTCAACATTTGAGTGTGGGTGGTCTCTGAGAAAGATAATCGTATCGTATTTTAGATTTTTACAGTGCAGGAATCCACATCTGAGTGACTTCTAAAAACTCTGAAGTAAATAGAAAGAAAAAGGATTCTAGTGAGCAATTCATCTGGTCAGTTTCAGATATCTGTCAAGAGTAATGAATGGTGCCTTCAAATGGCCTATTTTTCTGTCATTGATCAAAAATATAGAATAGGAAGCTAAGTGGTAAAAAGTAAAAGTGCACTGTGAAGAGACTTAAATTAAGTTAGTCCATCCTAATTATCTCATAGAAATCCTTCATCGTCTGCTATATACCCTCTGTCCTTTGTCAGTTATTCTCAGATAGGCTTATTGCTGGGCTACCACAACAGTGTGGCTCACTTTGTGAGTCAGGATCAGAGGATTTACCAGTAATCATCACATCCTGCTGGGATTTTATGGCAGCTAACACTGTCAAGATGAGGAAATGGATGAAAGCCTTCTTTTTAAAACTTGAGAAAACTTCTGAATCACAGACCCTGTTCTCATGGGGATTTTTCACTTTCCAGTCATCTGCTAGAAGGCAACACAGTGAAATACAAGCAGTTCAGGCGACTTCTAGAGTGCACAGGGATTTCTTTGTACAGGTGGATGGACCAATCAGGGATAGGCACAGATGAATCTACTATTCACTGGCAAGCAAGAACTGATCCAGGATCAGGTAATCAGTGGTAGCTTTGGCTGGAGTGACATTAAATGTGGAAGCTAATGACCCTGAGGCAAGTGAGAGCAGAGAGTAACAGAGTGCAGACTCTGCATTTCAGGCAAACAGATTTTGGCTTATTCATACAACTGGTAGGTAGCATCCAGATGGACATTATCTCTGAAAGGCTAAGGAGCCTGGGAAAGCTGGAAATTACTTAAGGACAGTATTGTCCCATTGCAAGGATGGTCTGTCCTGGAATATGGTGTACCACAAGTGTGGTATTTATAGCTTGGTCTAGGTATCTGTCCTCTTTTGTGCTTTTTATTGACAGAGCATCATCATTTGTGTTTCAGGTATAGTATTTTGGGGTAACACAGGACTAATTTTATGCATAACATTATTACTCCACTAGGACTAGAAAGGCACATACTCCTGAGTGCTGGAAGGTAATATGGGTAATTCATTCTTCCATACAAATCGTGTTGTCATTTTTAAGCTGGGTGCTTCATTAAACTTTCACTATTTTAAAAGTGCTTAGCTTATTTAATAAAATGATTTTACATATTTTACATATGGAACAGAATATTCTCAACCATGAGACATTACAGAGACACAAGGTCAAATCCTGTTCACATTAGTCTTTCTGTAAACTAATTTCCTTAAATCCAAACAGGATCAGAACTATACTGATATATTCTCTTCTGATCACATTTTTTTCATTATTGTTGAGAATGTTGCAATAATTTCCTGCTTTCTTCCACTCTACATTAAACTTTTGCTGTATAATAAATGTTTTGAAATTATCATCCAGTTCTCTAAAAAAGAAATTATTTTGAACAGTCTAGGGATTATCAAAGCAGTCACATTTCATCTTTTGGATAGAAGACATTTCCCCACAAATTTTCTGTCTCAGCATCACTTAATGACAAGCAGTCACATTCTGAAGTTATTTGTGGCTCTAGGTATGTCCATGCACAAGTATGAAATCTAGAAAGAAAATTCTAGTTTTGACTGTGGGTTTTCTGGCTCTTGTAATTTTATCTTTTACACTGGGAACACCAAAAAGTAAATTAATGTTGTATCTATGTAATATTGGCATCAAGTATCTTTTCTGGGAACTAGGACAACTTTTATCCTTTACATTTACCAGTTCATAGCTAAAGAAAATGAGATTAGGAACAGGAACTAGGGAACAAACCTCAGAAACAAGAAGCTCTGGCTAGGAGATGGCTCAGGCCAAATGACCTTCTCACCTACACTGTTTCTTGCTTCTAAGAAAAGAAATAACCAGGGTGTATCCACCCATTGAATTGACTTTATCCCTAAAGCTCAAAGGAGCTTTCTTAAACAGTGAAACTAACTGGACTGGGTTTATTTGCAGTGAAGTTAACTTTCTTCATAACAGCTGCTATGGTCCAGTGGTTTAGATTTGTGGCCAAAACAGTGTTTTATCACAGCAGTCATGTATCTATTGTTGACCAGTGACTGCACAGTTTACAGGCCTTCTTGTTCTATCACACTGCCACCCCAGTGAGTAGGCTTGGGTTACAAAGGCTGTTGAGAAGGAACACAGAAAAGTAAAAAAGGAAAGGAGATATTTCACACCACTTAATATCATGCTCATCTATAACAATGGCAGTGAGTGGATGAGTTTCTCCAAAGAAGATGTTGCTTGGAGACTTTCTGGGCATCAGTCTGCTGGTGGTGAGTGATTGGTTTTGCATTATTTGTTTCTCTTTCTTTTTTAACTTTTTTTTTTTCTCTTTTTTTTTTTTAAATTTACTTTTTTTTATTTTTCCTTTTTTTTTTTTTCCTCTTTATTTTTATCCACTTTTGCCCTTTGGTTTCTGTCCACCATCCTACTGCAGGGAAGTGAGCGAATGGCTGGGTGGGGACTTGGATGGGTTCAACCCTCCACACTAATCTGGAGGTACATCTGGAACAGCTTCCAACAGAGAATAAATGCCTTGGGAGGGGAAAAACAACAGAATCTGCCTCTGCAGATGCTCTTGTCTTCCAATGGACTGTTGGTTGTTGACAAACTTTCCAGTGAAATCCTCACTTCCTTTGCAGAGAATCACAATTTCATTCTTCAAGAGTAAGCACTGAAAAGGAATTTTTGGAAAGACAAGTCATGTTTCACTCTGTGATTGTTCACATCATAAAATCTCAGCTAAGAACTAAGAATCTCTGCTTTGACAAGCATACAAGAAATATGACAGTGAGAAACGGTCAATTAACAGTGTACAACACAAGAAAAAAAAAATTGTTATAACCTTAAATCTGTGTTTACATATCACTAAGAGCAGCACAATCTTGCTCACTGTGACTGAAATTCCAGGCAGCATTTCTCCATTTGGGAAATACATTACATCTTTACAATCTAAGTCCTAGCACACTATATATCAATAATACACCATTCTAATGATATTAAGTTGTGTCTGGCTCCCAGTGGTTTTCTCAGGCTAGGTAATGTGTATCTAGACCAATAAAATGATCAGCTGGCTTAAATGGACATCAAGGTGTTTCAAAGACCTCAGGTGATTATCAAGCAGGCTGCACTTTCCATCTAAATTACAACTGAGCCAACATCTCCTTGTGGGGTTTCTAAACCTTCTGCAAAAGTATTATTTTAAAAGTTGATTGGAAAAATGTAATTCCATGGCACACAGAAATCCCTTCCCCAGATACTACTTATTTATCCAGTATTTTAATAATAAGAAGTTTGATTTTCAGAAAGAAACCATCAGATAATAAAGAACTTTACAAAAATTTTTCAATATATCTCATCTTTGAAGAGAAAAACAAAAAATGTTCCTTGAAAGCAAGTCAGTCTTTCTCATCTCCATTTTTTATTCCCTCCTGTACTTTGACTTCCATCTGCAGAATTAGCAGCTGATCTCAACAGTGAAGCATATATATGATAATCTTCAAATGGAACACCTTGAACTATTGTTTCCAATTCATGTTAATGTTTTCCAGCTGAGTCTCTTCTATGAAAACTGAAAAGGAATTTTGTCAGTCTCTCATTTTTTCCCATAAAAATCTCCCAAATCACTCTTTGGTGAGTAAAAATATATCAAACACAACAACTGAGAAGATATTTAGTCCTATTTTTTTCCTTAGATTGCTTGGAATTTGATATTCTCTTAAGGCACTAACTGCAACTGCCCACAAAGAATTTTAAAAATAAATGTACATTCTTCTTGAGAATAGATCTATAATTTCAAACAATGGATAAATTTTTCACCCTGTCTGTGACACTTTTTATCCTATAGCTATAGTAACTTAATGCTTTTTCATCCTCTATGGTCTCAAGAGTGAAATCAGGATGGACATGTTTGTCACCATGGCAGCAAAACACTACATGCATTTTAATGAAAGCAGACGCAGTGTGCAAATCACTGTATTCTTTGGTTTTTGAGAATATTGAGGTGGCTCACTTACCTATAAGTAAATAAAAATAAAGTGGAATACTTCCATGCTTTTTAATGCTAAAGAAACCTGTATATTCTGTACCTCATCTTGTATTTCCCGTAAGTGTTGGCATATGTCTAGTTACTGGGTTTTTTTCCCCCCAGGGCAGAGGATGAAAGCTCAATACAGTCAAACTGTTATTTAGAACGTGAGATCTTTTTTATAGAAAGTTTTGTTACAATGCAAATACTTTCAGTTTGTAATAATATCACAGTAGTTCCCAAAATAACTAATGGAAAAGGAAGAAATTTGATATGACTTAGTGGTACTTGAAGAGTAAGACTGAGTACCTCATAGTAGGTACCTTAAAAAGGTTGCCCAGATGCTGGTTAAGACAACTGTTCCAGGGCACAGGAATACTAAAGAGAGGGTTGTTTTTAAAATATTGACTCTTTCTTCATTTATGATGTTTCACAAAATATAAGTGTCTCAGGTAACATTCAGCTTCCTTCAGGATCCTCTTCACTGCAGCATATCTTTCCTCTGGGTCACTTGGCCTCATTAGGAAAGCATGTGCTTGACCTACAATAATACACAGCAGAGTCATCTACACAGTAGACAAAATCACCTGAAATCTGCTAAGAATTAGGTGCAATCTGCTGAAACCATGAAGTCGCTTTCCCCTTCTACTTGCTCTTTCCCTTTCTCCCATACCTGAACTTGTACACATTTTCTGCACAGTACAGTGAGTTTACAGCTCAGTGTGGTTCTGCTTTGCACTGCTTTCCTTCAGTTGGTGTAAGTCTCAACAGAAATGGGATAGCACTTTTTTTCAGTTTTTACAATCTTATTGCAGTTCACTACCTTGTGGTCATGATTTGTACACCGCTATTTTGCCATCAGGAACTACAATTAGGCAATAACCTGTAGGCAGGGAGCTATCAAGGGCTGAATCCACCTGAATGGATAAGGACAGGATTCACCTCACTTCTTCAGTCAAACAAGACAGGACTACTCTGTGCAACAGATTGTAATTCCCAAAACTGCAGGCAATTTCTACAATGTCTTCCTGGAGCTTTCTCTGCAGGGAAGCAATACTGCTCTGTACTGTCTCAGGACAAAATTATTGAGAAGGCACAGACTAGCACACTACACATTTCCTTGCCATCCACCAAAGAACTCTACTGAATACCTCTCTAGCCTCCTCTTTCTCCATCCAAAAAACTGCAGGAAATAAAAGTATCTCATAAAATTGAAAGCAACTTGCAGACTGAGTTTAGTATTGATGAAGTAGGCACTTTATTACTACCCACTCTGACATGTCAACCTCAACTGCAAACAATTAGAAATGCTATAGATGCAGGACATAAAAATACTCAATCTTAAAAAACAGCTTAAAATTTGTACTTAAGGGGGAAATTTAATATGAGTGACATTTTCTGTGGTTTGTAGTTCATTGCCAGTATTTTTTGTTTCAGCAAATTGAGAACTATCATTTATTTTTAGTTAGCTATTATCTAGTACTGACTTTATTGCAAGCAACACTTGTTTACAAGAGCTTTAATATTATTGTTTATGGCATAGTATTACTGCAGTGAATGGTTTTCCTAGCATAAAAAGATCTTAAAAGAAACAATGTGTTAAATGAAATCCTGGCAATTAACATTAAAAATCCAGGCATTTTTAGTCATTCTATGTGCTTGTTCCATCCACTGAAATTAACAGCTTATTAAAACTGTTAAAACAGAATAATCATATTATCCGAGAATGCTCCTTTCTAAAGCAGGTAGAGAAAAGACAGTCTTTCCTTGTTTTCCTTGCAAATATCTCCTACTTTAGGAAAAAGGAAAACTGGAAAATTTGACCATCTGTACAGAGTAACTACAGCAAATGCAAAGATAACTGTTACATATGTGTCGTGTTATCCTGTTGAAATTTCTTTAGTCCTCACTCCAAAGATTAATAGTCCTGGCCTGAGCTGGAATGGGGTCCAGGGCTGTGGGTAGGACTGTGGGGAGCCCAGAGAGTTTTGGCAGAGACAGTCGGGCCTGGTGGTACCCTCAAGGCCCCGCCAACAAACTTTCCTGCCAGCAAGATGTATCCTCACAACTTGTAGGGACTGGGTTTGGAAGATACTTCCAGTGACCTCCATCCAATGTCAGACTGTAAACAAAGTGATGCTGTCTGGGAGACCATAGCATCAGGAATCACCCTGTAGGTTAAGTTAAGCAGCCTACGAATCACAGAATCGTCAGAGCTGGAAGGGACCTGTAGAGATCATCCAGTCCAACCCCACTGCTAAACCAGGTTTCCCTAGAGCACATTACATAGGATTGCATCCAGATGGGCTTTGAAAGTCTCCGGAGAAGGTCAATCCACAACTTCCCTGGGCAGCCTGTTCCAGTGCTCTGTCACACTCACAGTAATGTAGTTTTTCTTCATTTGTAGATGAAACTTCCTGTGCTCCAGCTTGTGCTCATTGTCCCTTGTTCTGTCATTAAACAATACTGAAAAATGTCTGGCTCCACCCTCCTTGCACCCACCCTTTAGATATTTGTAGACATTGATAAGGTCTCTTCTCTGTCTTTTCTCCACGCTAAATAATCCCTCAATCTTTCCTTGTTAAGAGAGATGTTCCAGGCCCCCAGTCACCTTTGTTGCCCTCCTCTGAACTCTCTCCAGTAGTCCTTGTCTTTCTTGAACTGGGGAGCCTGAAACTGGAAACAGTATAGCAGATGTGGTTGCACCAGGGTAGAATATAGTGGGAGGATGACCTCCCTTGACCTACTGTCCATACTATTCTTAATGCACCCCAGGATAGCATTTGGTCTTCTTGGCAACAAGGGCACATTGTTGGCTCATGGTTAAATTACTGACTACCAGGATCCTTCTCCTCAGGGCTGCTCTCCAGCACGTCTACCCCTAGTCTATATTGATGCATGGGGTTGTTTCTTCCCAGGTGTAGGACCCTACATTTGCCCTTCTTGAACTTCATAAGGTTCATCTCTGTCCAACACTCCAGCCTGTCCAGGTCACACTGGATGACAGCACAGCTTTCTGGTGTGTCAGTCACACCAGTTTTGTATCATCAGCAATTATGCTGATAAACTCTATCCCCTCGCCTGGGTCATTGATGAATATGTTAAATAAGACCAGACGTAGTCCTGTCTCCTGGGAAACACCACTGATTACAGATGTCCAACTCAACTCTGCACCATTGATCATGACCCTCTGAGCTCTGTCACTCAGCCAACTCTCAATCCACCTCACTGTCTACTCATCTAACCCAATCTCCCTGAGTTTCCTAATGAGGATGTTACGGGAGACAGTGCTAAAAGCCTTGCTGATGACATCCGTTGCTCTCCTCTCATTTAACCAGACAGTTATGACATGATAGAAGGCTATCAGATTGGTTAGGCATGATTTCCCCTTGGCGAACCCATGTTGACCTCTACCAATATCTTTCCTTCCACATGTTTTGAGATGACAACCAGAATGATTTGTTCCATCACTTTTCCAGGGACAGAGGTGAGACTAACTGGTCTGTATTCTATGATGCCATGGTTGCTTCCTGAGGGGGATGAAGTGACCTTTCTCAGTAAGTAGGTCCACAGTCACTAGGACATTTTATTTCTGTGCAAGTGTGGCATTTCTGTGCTGTGAAATCAAAGTGCTGGAAGGTGGTTGGACCTTTGAGGAGATCAAGTGGCACCACAGGGTACCTACAGTGTCCATGCCTAGTGTAGAAAGCAGTTTTTCAGTCATTGTCTTGCAAGATTTGAAGCAAATTGTAAGCTCTTCACAGGTCTAGCTTGGTGAATCATCAAGCTCCTGAAGACATTCAAAAAGCTCTGTGTAGAGAGGCAAGGGTTGTTAGCTCTTCACTGTCATGTCCATAATTTTCTCCCTAGGTAGGATTCACATACTTCTTTTTTGACAAAAATATGAGAGTTCAGAAGGAGAGGTGAAGGGGCAGATCAGCCTCAGTGACAGACTGTTCTTGAGGTACTTATTGAAGGCAGCTATTTAGGATGTGACAAGTACAGATGTGCCTGAAGGGTACCTTCCCTCCTGGGATCAGGGCAATAGGCAGTTATACAGACAATGGGGCAGCAGGGTTCCTTACACTTTCTTAAGTATATCATCAAAATTGCTGTACTCATACAGGTGCACTGATTAGGACAAGGGTTGTTTGTCTGGGACTGTGTCTGGTCATGTCAGGGCTGCAGTCTTGTGGTGCTGAGCAGAGCTGAAGGATCTCAGGACTGGGGCTGGATGAGGACATGGTACAACCAGGGGATGTAATATTTGGTGTGGATATTGTGTAATTATGCTCCTGGGTTGCAATCTTCAGGATGGAGGAGGGCTGCCACACCCAATAGGTCTCTATGCTTAGGGTGGTGGCACAGCCAGGCCACTGCTCATACAAGGCAGCACTGGGACCTGTGGTACTTGAGGACTGAGGTAGGGAAAACAGCCCCAAGACTATCCTGAGATTAGATTTTGCCCTTATGCTCTGGGTATCCCCTTCCCACAGGGAGGCAAAAGGATCCTAGTTGCAAGTGAAGGAGAAGACTGTGCTTCCTCAGCCAGGTCAGCCCAGGATGACAAGGAAGGGACAGATGGGTGTGATGAGGGATGCCTATGTGCCAGGGTTGGTGCAACAGGAACCGCTGCATAATGACATCCCCCATCTCTTCCTCCTATCTGCAGCAGTGACACTGGTTTTATGTGTTAGGGTGGGAAGTACTCTTAGCCCATGGACTGGGGTGGGGGTTCTTGAAGAGGCTGATCAGAAGACCCATTGATGCTGTCAGGGTCACCCTGACAAAAAGGTGACAATTAATTTTATGAAAATGATACTGGTACTGGGCTGGAGCCCTGTTCTCAGGAACTGGACCCAAGAACAGGAAAAAAAAAAAGGTTCATTTTATTATTAAAGATGTCACTGGGCAAAGAAGAAGAAACTGATCCAAATGAGGGCAAAGGCTATTATGGTTTTGAATTTGCCCCACTATGAATATATCACATTTATCAGTTCTGAGAAAATTCCCTTACATTTTTTAAGTGGAAACTGACTGAGCATTCAAGGAAACCACTTAAATTGAATCCATTCTTTAGCTCCTAATGTAACCAGATGATACATCAAACATTTTTGCTTATTAATGCAGGATTTCGAACATGAAGGTTTGTTCCATCTTCACCATTTATCAATCTGTCTGTTCGTTCTGAACTTCCACACAGGATAATGTTATATTCTGCCTTGAATTTCTATGTTTCCATAGTAGAGGAAAGCACTGCAAAGACTTTTATTCTTATTCAGAAAGCTTTGATGTGCTTCAAAGATAAGAGCACTTTATTATATTCATGAAGGGTAAAAGTGTCCTACTATGACAAGAACTATTTTAATATGGTGGTTAAGTGAAGCTTAACATTAGTTTCAAATGAATAAAAGCACTTGCTGATGTCAGGTCATTGTTCATATTTACCCTCTTCAAGTCCCTGGTCCTCACTGAAAATGCTTACATCTTTAAAAAAGATTAGATTTTGTTTCATAGCATGTCACAGGATTACAGTGACTTAGATTTCTTGCGATAAGGTGAAACATTTAAGTCATTAAGTTGACAGAGATAAAAGACTTTCAATTTACTATTCATAAGGCCACACTCTCTTTTATGTAGAGAACATAGATTAGTGGCTCTCTTGAACCTTACATTTGTAGAGTCTCTGGAAGATCTTTGCAGTGACACAATGTGTCTGCCACTATCCTCATGTTCATTTATACTCATGAATTAAGTAAATTAAGAAAGTGAATTTATCTTTGCAGGATAGAACAAAGCGTAACATGGTTTTTCACCCTGACGAAATGCTGAACATACTTTTTGTCACTATTTCAGTAATTTTCACACTCTAATAGAGGAAGTGAGAGAACATTTTTGGACTTAAATTTTTTATTCACTACCAGCTTAGAAGAATTCATGACAAAATTATTACTCAGTTTGCTAGATGTCATGCAAACAAACAGGGAAATTAACTGGGAAATAAGAAAGTCTTGCTCCTTTTTATTCAGTGAGGTCTATAAAAACAGTCATCTCTTTTCTTGGTTCTCCTCTCTTTTTAGCAATTTTCTCTGCTACTGTTCATTACCCTGACATTCACACACCTCCTTCTGTCCCCAGAGTCCCCTGCTGACAGGGCTTTTTTACAGCTGGGTCCCTTAAACTATTTCCATTTCCCTTATGTGCCATTCTTTAAAGAACTGCTTTACCATATGGTACTTATGTCATACAATTGTATCTGTTATGGTCATGTCTAAAAGGCAACTGAGAGAGAGTCTGATAGTACCAGAGCTAAAACTCTATGCAGTGGGAATATACATATGCATGCACAAAAGAAAAATGGGGGGGAATTAATGAAAGAAGGAACTCAGTGAGTGAGCTTATATAAGGACGACTTGTCTACAATGAAATAAGGTGTTAACTTACAGTGCACTAGCTAATACTACCATTCTATCAGAATAATAATAATAAAAAAGATTACAACAAGGAAGAAGCTGGTCTGCATTGGTTGCTACATGGTTGTAGGATTTCTGGAGAATTCTGAATATTTCTTATATATCAGATAGGTAGATAAATACACTAACTTGACATAAATATACATGAAGAAAAACAATTTTAGGATAGGATTTATCTGAGTAAATGTTTATATTGGCTGATAAACATATATCTTTGCTAGCTCTATATTCCCTTTGTGTACTATGAATCTCATTTTATGTATTATGAAAAGAATTAATGACATAATCTCATTCTGAATAAAGACATCCAAAATAAGTAAGTCAGAGGCTATGGTGCCTGTATCTTTCTAGTGAATAAAATGCGAGTCTAAGATCTTTATGCAAGATGCCTATGGATAAGTGAAATGAATTTCTCCCCCACTGATGTGGATAAGACCCACTTGAGCAATGAAACAAACTTCTTATGAGGCCATCTCATTAAATTTCAGGCTGTAGTGTCTGTAAGAGTTTCAGCAAATTATGCTGGGCTTATTTTGCTTTGACCTTGTTACTGCAATTCTGTGCTTATTAATCAGAGACACATAATATTTGCTGTTTAAATCAAATATTTTGATTGTATTGTTGCTCATGTGACCTACTTAGAAGCAAAAATGCCATTACATCTCCCTCAGACTGACAGGAAATAATGCTGGTTGTGTTGCATGTCTTTCTACATGAAAACTTAAGAAAAGCATTCTCAAATGCCCACATGCATAGAAAGGGTCGAATCAAATACTTTAAGGCATTTATGCTTGTAAAATCATATGAATAAATAGGATTCCTGTAAATTTAATAATAAATTTAGTTCAAAGGCTGTATTCTATTGTTGGTGTTAAATGCAGGCTTGCATGGAGCTAATTTTCATGAAGCTGGAAGAATAAAAGCATGAAAAACAGTTAAGCCTGTGGAAGCATTCTTGTTTTAGAAAGTTATACTTTTTAGGGAGGATATTTTCTTAGCTTCTCTCAGATTAAAATTTACTTTCATTTTATTTTGTTTGAAATAAGACTTTCAAGGTAACCTCTCGTGTTTTAACCTCAGTGGTCAGCTCAGCCCCACACAGTCACTCGTTCACTCCCCTGCAGTGGAATAGAAGAGAGAATCAGAAGGGTATAAGTGAAAAATCTCATGGGTTGAGATAAAGGCAGTTTAATAGGTAAAGCAAAAGCTGTGTGTGTAAGCAAAGTGAAATCAGTAACTTATTTGTTAATTTCCATTGGTAAGCAGTAATGGTTAATTGGGAAGATAAATGCCATAGCTCCAAAGTCACCTCTTCCTCCTTCTTCCCTCAAGTTTTATTGTTAAAAATGATGTCATATGGTATGAAATATCCCTTTGGTCAGTTGGGATCATCTCTCCCAGCTATATGCCCTCTTACCTTCTTGTGTACCCCCAGCGTACTTATTGGTGGGACAACATGAGAAACAGAAAAGGCCTTGATGCTGTGTAAGTATTGCATAGCAATAAATAAAACATCCATGTATTGTCCAAGACAAAAGACCATGCCAGCTATCTCAGCCAAAACCAATATGCATCTACAATCATGTTTACTATGTGCTTCACACAGACTTTCAGACATTTGCCTTGCTCTTACCTGTTAAAAGCAAAACAATAATGGAAGATAAATATGATACTTTTACAATCAAAGCATGAGATTATTATCTGTAAGGTCACCATAGTCTAAAAAAACCTATACATAATTGGATGGAATTTGAAACAGACATTAAAGGAGCTGGCTGGTTTTTGGCTGCTGTGTTTTTGTTTACAACTTTTTGTCCTAGGTTATGAATCTGTAATGTCTACAAAGATAGAGATACTGCTCTGTATAAATACATGTTTATTTAAAAAAGTTTAGTGAATACAGATCAGTACCATGAAGATGTAGTTTAGATTACAAATGTCGTATAAATATGTTCATGATCATAAATTATAAATGAAGCAATGACCTCTGATTGTGAAATTAATATGTGTCCTGTTGATTCAATATGTGTTGCTTAAACAGTTTGGTTCCTTCTTGTGCCAAAACCACACTTAGTGTGTGATAAAGTCCACTGCATCAGAGAAAGAGATAAAACCAAGCATCAAGCGGAGTACATCTACATTTCAGGGAAAATACAGCAATAATTTTTGAAGGGACAAAAGAATCTTTATCTGATTCAACACAATTGAAAAGCTCTATGTTCTCCATTAGATGGGCTCAGGAGAATTTTGGCTCAGATATACAAAGGTTTTACAATCCTAAATCCCATTGAAATCAAAGGAGCTGGAAATATGAATGTCCTTGTGGTTCTTGTCAGTGACCTCTTTTTTTCTATAAACCCGTAGACAGGTCTTCAATTCTCCTTAAAGCACTCTGTGCATAAAGTACTTAGTTATGCTTCTTCTGAAATCCTCAATAGTAATGTTAGATGACCCATATGTTTGATGAAGCATGTCCTAGATATCTCCTGGTGTCTTACATTTGAAAATGTTGATATCAATAATTACAGGATGAAATTTCCAGCCTTCAGTGGAAGTTCAAGAGAAACAGAGTGCAGTTTTAAGGGGATAGTCTGCATTGGCTTTAGTCCATGGAAGAAACAGAATCACAAAATTGTCACAGGTGAAAAAGACCTCTAAGATCACTGCATCCAACCATCAACCCCCCAAAAAACCAACCAACTAACCAAACAAAAAAAAAAAAAACTCCACAAAAATAAAAACACCTCACCATCCTATTATGGATGGGCATGTCCTAAAGTGCCTCACCTACGCATTTTTTATACCTCCATGGATGGTGACTCCACCACCTCCCTGGACAGCATGTTCCAGTGCCTAACTACTCTTTCAGTAAAGAAATTCTTCCTAATATCTAGTCTAAGCCTCCTAGGTGTCCTCTTTGTCATTTTGTCTTACAGCACATGGGGACAACCTGCTCCTATGTCTCCAAGCCTTCCTTCCTGAATATCGTCCACGTGTCAGCTGTAATGTCAGTAAGCAAAACTTTTAGCTGTTTTTCTACAGAAATGAAAGACTGCTTAGGGGCTTTGAGCAATGACAAGTCCCAGACTGAGCTGCATGCTTAATTAATGATATAGGCTCCAATAGAAAATGGATTAGCTAATAACTTCTAATTGGGGTAAGTTTAGAACTGTAAGGTATGTAAGTGATCCCATTCATTAATTGTCTAGATACAGTTAAAATCTTGTTTTGTCATTTCCAAACCCTGCCTTTTAATGTGGTAATATAAGGGAATGAATTCAACTTCAGTTTCATTCATGTTAGTAGTTAGCTAGTCTGTACCTTAAAGATTACGGCAAAGGCTGTGCCCAATGTAGCAATAATCTTCCACAGCTACTGCTGGGGAGGAGGGGTGGGAAGGGGGGAGAAGAAGGATCTTTTTTTCTCTGAATCACAGCAAACTGAGTAAAAGGACTACGACTGTGGTTTCAAACATTGCAAATTAGATTCAAAACTGGCAAGAAAGTGGCTTTTTTACCCAATGTGTGACTAGGTTATGGCTTCTTAGTGTATCATATACAGTATTTGTATCAGAAATAATGTGGCAACAGCACAACTAGGGAAGTGAGTGCCCTGTAGCCAGCACCGGTGAGGCCACCTTGAATACTTTGATCAGTTGATCCCCTCACTACAAGGAGGATACTGAGGTGCTGCAGTGTGTCCAGGGAAGGGCAACGAATCTGGTGAAAGAACTAGAGCACAAGTCTTATGAGGAGTGGCTGAGGAACCTCGAGTTGTTTAGCTTGGAGAAAAGGAAGCTCAGAGGAGACCTTCTTGCTCTTGACAACTCTCTGAAAGGAGGTTGAAGCCAGGTGGGGGTCAGTCTCTTCTCCCAAGGAAGATGTGATAGGACAAAAGGAAACAGCCTTGGGTTTCACCAGGGAAGATTTAGATTGGATACTAGAAAAAATTTATTCACCGAAAGAATGATTAGAGCAGGTTGCCCAGGAAAGTGGTTGAGTCATTGCTGAAGGTACTTAAAAGATGTATAGATGTGGTGCGAAGGAATATGGTTTAGTGGTGGCCACTACTAGATTAATGTTCGCACTTGATGATCTCAAAGGTCTCTTCCAACCAAAATGATTCTATGATTCTATATAAACTGTTTCTTTAAGAGGCTTACTGTCTTAAACTTGTGTTTGATTCACTCAATTGTTTATCCATTTTCTTAGTAATTTAACTACATTTATTTCAATGTCTTTATAATACCACAAAATAGAAAATAGTATTTATGAAGAAAGAACAGGTGTCCACGAAGCATGGAATTAATGACTTAAAAGTTAGTTATAAAACCTGGAAAATACAAGCAGTTTTGTTTTTTCTTATATAAAACTCTTTTTAAAAAACTTGATACTCTAAATTTCTACTAAATTTTTTTTTCTAGAAAATCAAATTAATTTAAACAGATGTGATGTTTACAAGATGTTGTATTAAAACAATATAAGTGTATCATACAGTATAGCTGCAGATAAGCTGTAACATATATGTGTATAGATAAACGTGATGGAGTATTGCACAAATGCACCAAGTTGAAGTCTTTAAAGAGAGAAAGCGCCAGTGCTGAAACAATAGTAATAAGGGCAAAAGTCAGATGCATTAGCAAGACCTCTGGGATGCTTGGAAGTAGTCTAAATGTCCAATTTAAAAGTAATATACTGCTACAACACTAAAAGAAATAATTCATTCCCAGTTAATGATATAAATATAGCAGATCTTGGGGCTAAGTCAAGACACTAGGGTTTAAAGAAATCTAGATTTAGTTTTTACTTTGTAAAATACTTCCTCTGAGATTCTGAGGAAGGAAATTGCTTTAAGTTATCAAAAAGTTCTTTTAAAATAAAGTCCAGCATAAGCTTTGTGGTTTTTCCTAAATACAGGTTTTAGAATCCTTCACCATACTAATGGATATTCTGTGAGACCCAAGAAGTAAACAAACATGCAGTGTCATTGCTGTTAGACTACTTAGTAAGTTATTTCTAGTGTTATTTCAATGATTTCCAATTAGATAATATTCTTACAGTAGATACTGTATGATACAAATGTACACAAACAATTCGGATTACCACTGTAGTAAATATGTTTTCATTACATAATTTGAAGCATGCCTTTGTGTATAAAAAATATACATGTATTTGTAAGCTATTACACTATCATTATTATTATAAGATTTGTAATAGTAATTTATTAAAAAACCCCACCTTTATAAATTCTTGTTCATACAGTAAGGTTTGTCTGTTTTTTTCTGTATAAACAGTGGTATGTATAGTATACACATGGATAATAGAAGAGGAAAAACTCCATTTGGTGTGATATGTCTATGCATTTCTAGTATATTATTTTTCTTAAACAGAATAAAAAAATATAAAATAAATAGAAAGACCAATTTGTAGATCAAATTGTAGCATCTCGATTTACCTTATAAGAAAGTCACAGTGATACAACAATCAGGGTGCCAACAAAAATCATACAATCATAGAAGTTTAGGTTGGAAAAGACCTTTAAGAACATTGAGTCCAACCATTAACCCTTCTCTATCAAGTCCACCACTAAGACATATCCCCAAGCACCACATCTATAAAGCTTTTAAACACATCCAGGGATGGTGACTCAACCACCTCCTTGGGCTGACAACCCTTTCAGTGAAAAAATTTTTCCTAATGTCCAGTCTAAATCTCCTCTGGTGCAGCTTGAGGACATTCCCTCTTTTTCTATCATTACTTACTTGTGAGAAGAGACCAGTGCCTACCTCTCTACAACACCCTTTCATGTAGTTGTGGAGAGAGATAAGGTCTCCCCTCAGTCTCCTTTTCTTCAAACTAAATAGCCCAAATTCCCTCAGCTGCTCCTCGTAAGACTTGTTCTCCAGGCATTTCACCAGCTTAGCTGTTCTTCTCTGGAACGACTGCAGCACCTTGATGTCTTTTGTGTATTGAGGTGCCCAAAACTGAACACAGAACTCAAGGTGTGGCCTCACCAATGCTCAATATTGAGGGACAATCCCCTCCCTGGTCCTGATGGCCACACTATTTCTAATACAAGCCAGGATGTTGTTAGCTTTCTTGGCCGTCTGGGCACACTGCTGGCTCATATTAGCGCTTGTCAATCAGCACCCCCAGGACCCTTTCTGCTGAGCAGATTTCCAGACAATCTTCCCCAAGCCTGTAGTGCTAGCTGGAGTTGTTGTGGCCCAAGTGCAGGACCTGGCACTTGGCCTTGTTGAAGCCCATATGACTGGCCTCAGCCCATTGATCCAGACTGTCCAGGTCCCTCTGAAGAGCATTCCTACCCTCAAGCAGATTAACACCCCCGCTCAACTTGGTGTCATCTGCAAACTTACTGAGGGTGCATTCTATCTCCTCATCAAGATCATTGATAAAGATGTTAAACAGAAGTGGTCCCAATATTAAGCCCTGAGAAATGCCACTTGTGACCAGCCGCCAACTGGATTTAACTCCATTCACCACCACTCTCTGGGCCCGGCCATCCAGCCAGTGTTTTACCCAGAAGAGCATATGCCCATCCAGGCCTAGGGCAGACAGTTTTTTTCATGAGAATGCTGTAGGGAACAGTGTCAAAGGCTTTACAGAAGTCCAGGTAGACAACATCCAGAGCCTTTCGCTCATCCACTAGGTGGGTCATCTCATCATAGAAGGAGATCATATTCTTCAAGCAGCACCTGACTTTCATAAACCCACACTGATGGGCCCTGATCACCTGGTTGTCCTGTATATGGTGTGTAATGGCACTCAAGATGATATGCTCCATGACTTTCCCCAGCACCAAGGTCAGACAGACAGGTCTGTAGTTCCGCAGATCCTCTTTTCGGCCTTTCTTGTAGATGGGAGTCACATTTGCTACCCTCCAGTCCACTGGGACCTCCCCAGTTAGTCAGGAATGCTGGTAAATAATGGAAAGAAGCTCGGTGAGCACATTCATGAACGCCTTCAGTACTCTTGGGTGTAACCCATCCAACCCCATAGACTTGTGTATTTTTAAGTGGTGTAGCAGGTCAGTTGGAAAGGCAGAAGGTAAATAGCTTTGAAAAAATCAAATAACTTCTATTGTTGTCCAACTTAAAGATCTTGTTTGTGATTTTCATTGCAAATGATGTTAGTAACTAGCCATATATTATGAAATTTCATGGGATCTGCAAAGATGTTTCTTTTACAGTTATGATCATTTTTTTCAGTCATGAACTGAGAATTTTTCCAGACAGTTGTTCTGGGATATAGAATTATAAAATCATTGAGGTTGGAAAAAACATCTAAGATCCGTCAGGTCTAACCATCAACCCAGCACTACCATGACCACTAACCATGTCCCTGAGTGCCACTTCTACACAATTTTTGAACACCTCTAGGCATGGTGACTCCACCATTTCCCTGGGCAGCCCAAGTTTTTTTGTTTTGGCTATATAAATGTTTATATCAGCTTAATATATATATTTTTTTTTTATTTTTATTTTTTTAAAACATT
>JANIJG010013889.1:0-14603 GCA_024611175.1 Megaceryle torquata | reverse complement strand
AGGTGTCCCTGCCATTGTCAGGGGGGTTGGAACTAGGTGATCTTTAAGGTCCCTTCCAACCCTGACAATTCTATGATTCTATAATAAGCCCTGCTGATTAACAGAATGAAAACACTACATAGTTCAGGACAAGTTATCCCCAAGTGCCACCAGACTTCTTTCAGGGATCTAAATCTGTTCATGTTCCCTTTCCCAATTTGCACTCATGACAACCATTATTACACAAAAAAGATGAACTTTGTAGTCAACAACCTGAACTAAGGATGACACATCAGTACTCTAAACACACACCCTTTGCTTGCTGTATGCTTGGCTCTGTGAATCTTGCAATACATTTAACCCCCAGGCCATTGCCTAATGTCTCCTCTGAATCATTACCCTAAGATATAACTTTCTCTAAACCTTTAGAGAAATCCTTTATCTTTAACCCTGATTTTGACAGACAAAAGTCTAAGAACTGGCTGTGGCATTTTACTCCTTGGCACATGTCACCACTGAATCTATATTTGCCTTGAACTGGTTTCTGTCAAGTGCTCTACCTAGGATTTAGGCATGGCAAAATTTCACAATACAGTATTTTGAGGATGAAGCAAACTCAGGATTCAGCCATTTCAGCTTATTTTTCTTTCCAAAACATTTTTCACTTCTGTTTGCACTGTAGTCAGAGGAGTTAATGAACTGGATTCTGTTCTGTCTCAGTACCTACAGAATTAACAGCTAAATTCTCATTTTTAATAATAATTTTGAGGGTATTATATTAAAGGCATTAATAAACAATTTGGTTAAATTTTGATGTTCCTAGGTGAATGACAATTACTAGATGCTTAGAATTTTTAAGATATTTGAATCTCAAATCCTAGAAATTCTTGTTGCACTCAAAACCCACAGCTCCTACTTATGTGGAAAAAAAAAAAGTAATAATCAAGCAACTTCAAAGCTAAGACTGCAGAAGACCTCTAATGGCAGGGAACTTTTTGTCCAAAACTATTTTGTAAATTACATTTCCTAAGTAGGAAAATGGATTCCATGATCCAAAATTACATTTAAAAAGCAAGGTAAAATAAAGTTACTAGCTTGCATAAGAAGCCCCAATAACAGCAGAGGAAATGGCTGAAAATCTGAGAGACTGTCAGGAACTATTTTCTTAAAGACTTTTAAATCTGTACAAAGGAAAGCTGGTATAAGTGTTATTCAAACACCATATGAACATCGTGGTGACAATTCATCATATTTGCCTAAGAATGCTGTGGAGGTAACATCTACAATAGTAGATAGACAATCATGGACAGTTTTATCTCCATGAAATACACCACAAAACCATAATTATTTTTAAATTTGCTTTCTTCAAAACTCCTGGCTGCTGTCCATATCTTTACGTACCCATGGTTACACCATTATTCCACTTCATTGCTAGCTTTAACATGCACAGTAGCAGCAGCATTAAAAATGTTTTCTTCTCTAAAACCTGTAAGTTATGGTTCTTCTTCAGATCAGTAGCTGGTGTGATTCTGAAGAGTCTACTCCACCTAACACATAGGCACCTAACCCTTTAGACACTTCTTTGTTATTCCTGAAGAGGGTGGTTGTCATTTCAAACACACACATACTGTGTTCCTTATCTCATAGAATCATAGAATCATAGAATGGTTTGGGTTGGAAGGGACCCCAAAGATCATTTAATCCCAAGCCCCTTTCCATGGGTAGGGACACCTCTTACTACATCAGGTTGCTCAAAGCCCCATCCAGCCTGGTCTTGTACACATCCAAGGATGAATCATCCACAGCTTCCTTAAGCAACCTGTGCCAGTATCTTGCCACCCTCAGAATGAAGTTCTTCCTCATTTCTAATTTAAATCTGCACTCTTCCAGTTGCAAGCCATTACCCCTTGTCTTGTCATTAGAAGCCCTTGTAAAAAGTCCCTCCCCAGCTTTCTTGCAGACCTCCTTCAGATACTGGAATGCTGCAATACGGTCTCCCTGAAGCCTTCTCTTCTCTAGACTGAACAAATCCCAACTCTCTCAGACTGTGCTCATAGGTGAGCGGTTCCAGACCTCTTATTATCTTCATGGCCCTTCATTGGACCTGCTCCAACAGGTCAATGATGTTCTTGTGTTGGAGCCTCCAGAGCTGGATGCAGTAATCCAGCTAGGATCTCACGAGAGTGGAGTAGAGGGAGGGAAATCACCTCCCTTGACCTGCTGCCTATCCTTTTTTGATGCAGCTCGGGATATGGTTGCAGCTCTCTGGGCTGCATGGACATATTTTTGACTAATTTCCAGCTTTTCATCAACCAGCACCCTGAAGTCTTTCTCCTCAAAACTATTACTTCCATTCAGTAATTCTTGTATTACATTGGTTATTACTAGACTATCTAATTTGCGGTATTTGGTGAGACAGGCCCTGTAAACTGAGGCATGGTGAGATGTCCTGTGAGGAATTATATAGGACCTGCTATCCTAAGTGCTCAGTTCTTCTTGGACTGTAGTAATAGGAAATGAAGATAAAGCCACAATTAGTTTATTTTCTGCCGGATTCCATTTTCTTTCTGATTTGTTTGTTTTAATCCTCTTTATTATGAGATAGTAATTTTCTTTAAACTTCATAGAATGCAGTTTGTATATTAGGTTGGGATCAGGGAGCAGAAGGAAAGTTTTTCTGTAGATTGCCAAACCTAGATGCACCATATTATCTTTCCATTTAGGGCAGATTGAATTCTCTTTATGTATGACATTGAGCTAGCACCAAATTTGAGTGAGTAAGCATTAAACTACTTTCCTGGATACTTCTTTCATTTGATAACAGAGATTAAATTAAATTTTCTGGGCTATTTTTTGTTGCTATTTTCTTATAGGTGGATACATTTAAAGGGTCTTTTACTTTTATGTATAAGTTATATAATAAAATATTATTGATATGATATAAATGCCCTCCTTCTCTTTCCCAGGATCAGTTTGGGTTTTACCTTAAATTCCACACAATATTGATAAGAAAAATGCAGATTTTGTTTATGATGTCAAGCTTCTGATATCACCCAGAGTAGAAAATACACACTTCCTTCCTTCCTTCAACTACTGGTTTATGGTATATCTGTTCTTTAAGAAAGATTGAATTTGGTTTTAAATGCCAAGTTACCGTGTACTTTTGAGAAAATAACAATGAAATGACAAGAATGTAGACAGCCACATCACTTCTAAAGTCTCATGTTACTGTAAGATTTTTTTGTCTTCACTGAAAATATTTATTTCCCAGAAGCTCATAGAACTTCATGGAAGAAGGTAGATATAAAACTCATCAGAATGAATGTTGTCCAGTTTCTTCTGTGTTTCTACTGTTTAATGAAATATTACAGCGAGGTTAGACATTTAACTTTAGTTCACAGGGCTTTTTTAGATCAGAAGCTGCTTTTTTAGATCAGAAGCTGCTTTTTCTGCAGGGTTTTATTTAAAATGCCTTGGTAGCATTAGTGCCCCTGCAACTTGGGCTGGTATCATCAGTTTACCATATCTGAGTTTCTCTTATGTCTCATGCAAAGATAATTGGTTGTCCTCTCCTCCTTTTAAAACAATTTTGATTTGCAAGTTAGTCTGTCTGTGGTGTGAGCAGATCAAGTTGGAATATCACAGCTATCTTTTACTGGTGGTATTGGCACCAGCAAGTCTGTTGAACAGAAAATAACACTGATTCATACAGCAATACATGTTAACCTGAAATACTTGAGCCTACGCTGTCAGTCTGAAAAACTACTGCAACTGTAAACTGCAGTAGATAAAGCAAGGTCTGAAGTATCCAGGTGCCCTGAGTAAGGGAGATAACCACAGTCCAAAGTGGGAAGAGGCCTCTATATATGTTCATGTGAAATACTCTTACTGTTTCAGCCTGCAAGTTTAGAGTTCAGTGCTTGTTTCCAGCAGCAATATTTTGATAACAGCTTTATGGAGATGGTTATAATGGGAATGAAATTAATGAAAATGATAAGGGGGGGGAAAAATGGGGTACCTACTCCACCCTATTCCTTCAAAAGTGAATGGTCTCTTGTGGATGTTATCTCCATTTACCTCCAATGGTTCAATTGATCTTAATTAGACTTGTTTATTAGGAGATATGAGCACATGTATTTAACACTGAAGTTTTTTGGGTGCTTTTATCCAATTAGATTGAAAAAAAATACAATCTATTAATTGATGTAGGGTAGTTGGAAATGAAGACTACTTCAACAGTATGTAGGCAATGTGGGTCCTAGAGATGCATTACACCTTTAAATCTTTACCATTTCTAACAAACCAGAGGAAATGCCTTCTTGAAGTCACTCTGCAAATAGAAGGCGGCAGAGGATATATTAGACTCAATATCTGTGTAATAGTGCCTGTATTAAAAATGGACGGACAGCTTCTGAATACCAATTGTTTGCTGTCACCACAGATAGGATTTGTCTAATGAAACAGCTAATTAGATTTTTGTAATCCTGTCATCATTGTTTGAGAGGTGACACTTTGCTTGAATTTCTCATGTGGGGTTTCATCAGTAAGGAATGAATACTTTCCTCTGGCCAATTTGCCTCTTGTCACTTCGCTGGAATGGCAGTTCCCTCTATTGGTGTAGGGAAATCACTACCTTCCCAAACACGACTATGTCACTCAGCATTTAAACAGAAAAGAATAGGCAAATGAGGATCTGATTAGTCAAACAGGCCTGTGTTCAAAATCCATTTCTGAAATTAAATAGTAGAATTGGATTGAGTTCATAATGGAAGAATACTTAGGTATTATTACAAACTGTATTACATATTCATTGTCTCGCTGGATGTGCATGGATGTGCCAGGTATTCTCCGCTCCCCACTCCTCATTTCTCTCCAGTGCAGATGCAGTGAAGGGGTAACAACCAAGTTAAAAGCCTTCTAAATTAAGGATTGATTAAGACAAGTTTGGGTGGATGCTGAATGTTAATCTCTCGGGACACATTCATTTGTGAGGTAAGAAGGTGCGACTTTCACTGACTGCTCTCTGACTTGAGCAGTGCGTTGTGATGAGACTAATTCATGAGAGAATGTAGTTCTTAAAGCTTAACTGAGATGTGTTGTTTTTTTTTCTCATTGAAAGCCTCCTTGCTAATAGTATTTCTGCTGGTATTGATTTCTAATGGGAGTTGGGAGCTTTATTCCCTTAGAGATTCTTATAAAATCCATGCAATTAGAGAAACAAAATTACACTGACCAGGAAAGCTGTATTAATTGGTTACTCAGTATAGTTTGACCTGGATCATCCGCATTTCTGCCTGGGTGGTCCCCTGCCATCTGCAGGACTCTGAGTTCTGTCTGCAAGAAGCTCACTGGGAAGCTCAGGTTATACTCAGAAAAGTCCTTTTCATTAAGAATCCTTATGTTTGGTATGTTAAAATAATGAAGTTGAGTGAATCAGTGTGCAAATTACTAACCTTCAGGACAGGTGCACCCTTGTGATGTCAAACATTCTCCAGTCTAATAATAAATACTGTAATATCACTCAAAGTGTTTAAATGAATCCCTATGGCAAGTGACGTGCACAACTGACTGGATTATAGGATTACTTGATAAAGTATCTTGTCTGCTGCTGTCCTGTTAATTTTATCCCTGCAGGCCTATTTGGTTTAATTGCATAAAGAATATATGTGAATGCCCTGTATTTCTTTAGCACTTCTAAATACAGAATCTGAAGAGCTTAATGCATAGTCTATCTCATGACCTCTACTACTGTTGTTAGTAGATGCCATCTCCATGGTGTTCTCAGGCAAACTTCAGCAAAGAAAGTTAAGTCCTCAGTCAAGTCAGAGGCCAAACAGGATTAGAAACTGGATTTTATAAGCAAGGTCCCACTGTTACTGAGTCTGTTTTATCAGCTAGTCTTCATGGTATGTGTGTGTCAGACTATTTTTCTTTTTTTTCTTTTTTTTTTTTTTCTTGAAGCAGAAGCACTATGATTTTTAGAAACTTCGGTCTAATGTTGAAGCAGAAGTACTATTGCCTTCAGTTCTTATACTAAGTGAGAAAGCAAGTTTTTTGTGATCAGGTATGAACCATGAAGTTAATACACTTAAAAAAAAGAGAGAGGAAAATGCTAATTGCAAAGGACATTTGGAAAATGTTTCAAACTTTTCACAGCAGATTCCATTTCTGTAAAATTTCATCAAATTTCAGCTCTACTTTTCATTATTTTTCCTTTCTATTGACATTCTTTGTCTGCCTTATATATATTTAGAACTCAGCTCAATAACTGCTTTGGTTTCTCCAGATGCTGTCATCCACATTTTGCATAACTGAGACATTCCATTTTCAGAATACTTCTGAAATGGACTAAATTACATAGGGCATAACTACTTTCACAGCATTGTTGGAAGCCTGCTACTCTTTTTCATGGATCTTTTAAATATTTAAATGTTGTATTTAGAGCGACTATCTAAGAAATTGTGTCTCATACCTTTGAGTTTCTTTTCTTTTTATAAATTGTTGAGAAGCTTTTGGAAAAGGCTATTTGAAATAAAGCAGTATTTACTTTTACAGGAGAAACTGGGAAATTTTAATCATAATCTTTTAGTGTTTATTTGGAAAAATAATTTTGTAGGTACTGAAAAAATTTGTTTTCTCTTTTTTTTCTGTTGCTGATATGACAATTGTCTTTCTGGAAATAAGAATGGTTCAAATAGAGCAAGAGGAATTTCTAGAAAACACTTTGTACCTGTCCTTACTATTTTAACATGTATAGGTCATGTCAGGTTTTTAAGCATGCTGAAAAAGGCAACTTATATATTTTTGGTGGTGTGTTGATTGGGGTTTTTTTTGTATTTGTTTTTTAAATCCATTTGTCTATGAAGTATTGTCAAAGGGTATTTGGAGGTGCAGGGGGATGTTTGGGTATGCAGGGTGGGGTGTGGGGGATGCAGGGTGGTATTTGAGGTGGGGGGAAAAAAACACCTCACTTTCCTCTTAAGTTCTGAGGTATTGATGAGTTTGATCACTGCAAACACAAAGTCAGTCCTCTTAGTAACATAGCTGTGATTTAAATCCCTCTGAGTCGTCTAGTCCTTCTGTGTAGATATTTATTATTAGTGATAATTCCATGAAAAAGACATTGTTCAACTGCTCCTGTTGCTTATTCTCCACCAGAAAGCATGATCCTTTGCTTGCAGACAGCACAATTAGTGGCTTTGGAGATGATAATTATCTCATATCTGGGTCTTACAAGAAACTGGAAGAAAAAGATACTCTTAAACCTTGTGTGAAAATACTGAGTTTACTTAGTTACTTTTCAAAGTTTCAGTGATCTGAGACATGAGTATATAAAAGATGTTCATCTGCTCAGACCATGAGAGTGTGTGTGAATGGGTTACTGGAGTATGTGTATGGACTGGTGCTGATCTAGTTATAGTACACAAAGCAAAATACAGCAATAACAAAAAAACAAGGGGGCAAAATAATGACAAAAGATGTGGCACAGGTGTAAAGACCCAAAGAGCATATTATTCTACAGTGGAAGTATAACTTATAATGGACTGATAGAGGATCTTCCTGGGTACCTCATTAAGCAGATATGAGCTACCTTGACTGAGAAGTCTGGGAAGGAGAGAAACAAATCCTTGAGCAGGTGGATGGTAGCTTTTTCTTTCCCTTCTGGTAACTGTTTGTCCTTCTTTGTAACAATTGTTGATAGGGTATTCTTGGCCATATTTCCAGAGTAAGTGTGACGGTGTGCAAATAAAAGGGGTTTTTCTTCAGTTCATTATTTGATAGGAGTTCCAACAAATTTGCATGCTTCTAAAGACACATTGTATTTTGAAGCTTCTAACTTATCTAAACTAGCAGGGTTATTAAGCCTCATATGCAACTATTTCCGTTCAACTAGGGCATGTTTTGGTATTCCTGCTCATACGGACTGGAGGATATGCATTCTAGCAGACAGCAGCAAATGATAATTTTAGCTCTAAGAAATCATGTTTTCTATTTTAAAAAGTAGTGATTGATTTCAATCTGTTAATTCATTGATCATTTGTACCACCAGGACTCCATATAGTGTGCTCAGAGACTAGAATGTGCTGAGATTACAAAACAAATTTTAAAATCAGAACTTTCTAGTTCTGATTAATTTCCACATCTATGATTCTGGTGCTAAGGATAAGATTTTTATTTCTGGAGGTTCAATACATCTGTGAAAGAGCAATCTTCATTCTACTTTGGTTTCTTCATTTCTTCAGAAAAATAGCCAGCTACATTGCAGCTTTTCTATCAGTGATACTAATTTGACAAGAACATAGAGCCCAGTTTTAAGCTTTGAGCTGAGATAGTGGCTAAGACAGCAAAACCAAAATCCTCACTAGAATCTTGAGCATACTGATTTGTGGTTGCTGAAATAATTAATGTTAAACCTCATGACTCCTTCTTCTTGAGAGTCTTTTTGAAGTAGATCAACATTAGAACAATAGTTAAGCATGTCAATTAAAGCATTTTAACATCCATTTCATTTTGGCAGAACCAATAGTTCATTTCACTATAATTTTATTTATAACCTGTTTAGCCTGAATATACACAAGGAGGAAGGAAACATGAAAATGAGCAGTTTGTGCTTAAAAAACCCATTAAAATGAAAGTAGTATTTGAGTATTTAGTGTTTGCTGTGAAAACTAGAATCCCTTGTATTACCTATAAATAAAATAAAAAGACACTGTATATTCTGAAGAGTTTGTCTAGACAAAAGTGATACATAGGCACTGCCAGAGAATGACAATGACACCTTTGGTGGTATGAGCACACTGCTTAACTTTTAGCATCTGTAGTTTGATGTTTCTGAATAAACAGTTTCATATGTTAAATATTCTCTGCAGTCCTGTACCATATCAGTGTTCTCCAAGTGTTCTTTCACATGCCACTATCACCAGTTGCTTCTCTTCGTGCTGTTTCAGTTATTCACTTGTCTGCTGTTTCTTTGTATATAGCAATTCCAAAATACACATGCCCTAACCAGCTATTGAGCAAATGACCTGACTGATGGTGCTACTGTCCAAGGCTCTAAAGCAAGAAATAGACAGGACACATTTTCTCTTCTTTCTCTCTTATGGGTTTATAAAACCATCCATCATCCAACTCTGTAAACAGTGGAGTGTATCTGTTATGGAAAAGATGTGAGCACAGTGTTGCCCATGAAGCAGGTCTGTTGTGATCCCATGCTTCTGCAAGCTAGCTCTGGAGAACAGCTTCACTTACTGACATTGCTTAGTGTCTTGGAATCTCCTTACAAAGGTAGAGATTTAATGTATCTGTTTTGAAATATATTAATAGCTACTGACAGGTCCTTCAGCAACAAAAGTCAGCGTGTTACACATCACCTTGGTCCAAAAAAAGCTTAGTCCAAAAGTCAGTAGTGTTTCAGAGCAAAAATATGACTGCAAACATGTTAGAAAAATTAATTTGTTATACATGTCATCACTTTTGCTAAAATGTTTAAGGTACCATTTCAGCCATTAATTTGAAACAATTAGCTTAGGGGTCCAGATCCTTCCAAATAGTTAATTCTCACTAGAAATGAGGTAAGAAAAATCAAGCAAGTTAAAAACAAAACAAAACCAAACAACTTACTGGCCTTGAAACTTTTGGGGTTTATAGTGTGAAGCTTGTGGTTATGCCACCTAGGGACAAAGGCAGCAATTGCCCATATAATCTACTTGAAAAACTCAGAACTTCTGTGGAGCTATAGGTGCTGATGATGGCTAAAAGTATTCGTAGGTAGCCCCGTACGCTCTCTTGATCTCAGTTTGTCAGGGCCCTGACTTCTTGCTTTCAGGGAGATACTGAGGAGTGATGGATATCTCTGCCTTAAGCATCTGCTGCAGTGATTAATATTTATTTCCCAAGAACCCTCTTAGGAGTGGTCACCAGGCTGTGGTTACAATAACAAATGTACCCAGCTTCGATCTCAAGTGATGGCTATCATGAAATTACCTTAAATGATGTAAAAACTGCTAGAGGGCCAAGTCACCCAAACTGCACCTGCTCATCTTTTGTGTACTCATGGGGTTTGCTTCTGTTGCATTTTCCTGATAGTGTCTTGCAGGGGAGCAGACTTCATCTTTTCGTTATATTCTGCCAGAGATATCACAGGGATATTTTCTTCATTGATTAATGCAAAAAGAAAGGGAACAATATTTTTCAATATTATATTGTTTAAAGGTGTCTAACTTGAGGGGGGGAGGGGGAAAAGACAACTATTTTATGGGATGTAGCATTCTGCTGATACTGTTCCATATAAATCCATTTATTTTTCTTTGGAGCCTTAGTTACATGTTGGGTCAGGTACTTTCTGAAAACACTCCCCTTCATTCCAGTGACATAATTATTGGTCAGAATATCTCTGAGGAATGACTGGCTCTTTACTAAGCACCTTTTAAAGACAGATGGTTAAATAAGTGGCTTTCTGATCTTTTTGTAAATGGACTTCTGATAGAAAGAGGATTTTATTTTTTTTTTAATGTCTATTTTGCTTTGCACCTCAGCAGAGGAAACTCTGCTTAGGAAAAATTCCTAACAAGTCAGGCCCTGGGTATTGGGCAATGTTTCACAAGACAGTTTAAAATTTCAGTTGGAATAATGTAGTCTGCTTGAAAGCAATCATCCATTGAAGCTGTGAAAGTGGGTAGTGCACATAAAAATGTGATTTAGGCTCGGGGCTGCTGGTGAAAAGCAGGAGATGGTGACTGTTGAATAACTGAGGACAGCTGATGCAATGCAAACATTCACCAAAGGCAGAAAGAGCACTGTGGGACAGTCTGTGGGAACAGTTGCATCTTACCGTGGTGCAGGCAGCATGTTTTGCTGCTGCTATAGAGTGAAAAACGAATGTTGTGAGGGACTGAAAATGGTTTACTAAGCAAGAATATTCAGGCTGTGGAAGAAAGACGCTTTTCTTGCTTAATATGAAAAATATTTTCATTTTGCCGCTATTTAGGCTTATGCAATCCATTGTTAATGTAACGTTTGTTACCCAGATGTGGTGTCTGTCTAATAAGAGAACTGTCAAGTCCTTATATTGTGAGCTTATATGAGGAAGGACTCATTTATAACAGGATTAACTCTCTAATTGTAATTCTTACCTAATATAAGCACCCCTGTTTGTAAAATGGCTATCAAAGTAATAATATAAAGATATATATTTAAAAAGAAAAAGCAGAACTTTTTGTTAATAAAAACCCCTACTATATAGGTGCTTACTGTTAAATATGATCGTAATAAAATAATGAAAATTGGTGCCTAGAATGGGATAGAGAAAATTTGGAACCAATCTCATTCATGAGTGTGAACTTTCTTGCTTGCACACTGAGTGAACAATGCCCTCTGCTGACTGTGGGGAGAAAAATTGCTAAAAACCTAGAAAAATATAACACAAAACCTTCAGATAAACTAATTCTGTTGCTGTTTATTGACATATCTACGGCTTTGTTTGTGACTTGTTTGCTCGCTGCAGTTTATATATATATGTGATTAAATATGTTTGGGGATATACTTTCAAAATCTTTGTACATCTCTGCGTTCATGTAAAGGCTTAAGCCTTTGAATAATCTAAAAGATGCCAATGTCAATGTATTTTTCAGACTAGGTGACTAGGTGAGCAGTAGTTTTTGGAGTTTTTGGCTTTTTTTTTTTTTTTTACATATCCATCAGTATGATCCTAAAAATGAATGGCTTTTAGCAAGAGTGGAAATCTAAAGACAAAACAAAGAGAACAGGAATTGTCACTGTATTGCTCAGTACCTCCAAAACTGTTGGTGCCTTCCTGAAGTGATTTCATAAAGGCAAGGAAAGATTTGTCAAGAACAGATTAAATGGTGGTTTCTGTTGGGGCTGTCACTAGGGAAGATTACTCAATGACAGCAAAGTGCTTGAATCCTCCTGGCTACTGCTTCCTTACTGCACAAAGGCCATTCAGAAAGAGTTTTTGGCTCTGAGATAGAAGATGAGTAGGAGAAGGGCAGGGATCAGAATGGACTGTGAAGGAAATACTCTACAAAAGTGGAAGGGGACATCAAAATCTCTTGCAAAAATGTTGAATTATGATTCTTTTGATGTGTCTGCCATAATATGGGAGAAAGTAGTGAAAGGCTCTGTAGCGCATTGTACAGTCATGCTTTTTGGAACTATGCCTCTGTGCGCAGAGGACCTCAACCACGTCTGGCTAAAAGGCTAGAAGTGTCCTGGTTAGTAACCTTGTAGATTGATGAATGGAGGTACCTGAGGTAACACCCTTAAGCAGATAGCTATCAGGATTTTTTTTTTTATGAAACTTACTTTTCATAAAAATTAAAAAGATTTGGCAGTACAAGTAAAGTGAGTGATCTTTTCCTTCTGAACTTAAACTTCACTACAATATTGAAATGTGTAAAAGAAGGTAAAAGCTGTAAATGTGGAGGTTTCAGACTTCTTCAACAGCTCTTTTAACTTTATTAAATGTTTTGAGACAGGTTTAAATTTAAAAAGATGCCTTTATTGTCTCTGGATTATTTCACTGAAATGCATCAAAATTATAAGACTCTTTTTGTCACTATTTTTAAAGTTGATAAAGATTATAGTTATTCTGTCTAAAGTACAGATTAATACCTACATGCTCACTGTAAAAATGAGACACGTTATTTATATGTAAAAATGAAAAAACTTCATGCCAAGAACTGCTGTTTTGACCATCTCTCAATTAATCTTAGAAACATGTCTGTTCCTCAGATCTAATGGTTAATTTTTCAGTGCTGGTAATGTGCTTCTGTTCTGTTCTTGTTTACCACTAAAATACTTACCTATAAAAAAAACCCAAAACAACAACAACAAAAACCAAAACAAAACAAAAAACCCAAACAACAACAAAACCAAACAAAAAAAACCCACCCAAACAAAAACCAAACCTCAAAACAAAAAAAAATCCTTCACCCTGCCACATGAGCCATACTTAACACCCTCCAAACAAAACAAAAGTAAAAATTTAATTTAAAGGTTATTTTAGGCCATAATATTCAGTGATGCCTATGACATGACTTCAGTGCCGCAGGCCTAGCTATGCTGCATGCACTGAGATGGATTAAGGGCTGTACTGTCCGAGTTCTCAGTATTCTTATCTATGAAAATTAATGGACTTTTTTCATTTTCATTCTTATTTTATGTCATTACATTTCTATTTATAACAAATTATATCCTTGTTGCCAATCTGTTCCTCTCCTTTTACTGTTAATTGACAGGCACTAGTTTATGCCAATTCACCATTCTGGATTAGCTTTCTTCTAGCATGCAGTCTGTATTTCGCATTTGTTAAGGGTGTGAGATAACAGAATGCTAGATATAGTGCCATTTGCTACCATAGCTAGAATCTGAAAGATTTACCTAAAACAACAGAATATTCTTAATATGCTCAGCCATGTGCCAGCCAAACAAAATATTTTATGTCCTCCCTGGATAAGCCAGAAGGATAATGAGGTTAAACTTTTCTTGGCCATTATAACATTTATGGGAAAACAAATACCAGGGATGTTAAACAATGAAGTTAGATTTAAAGAGAGTTAAATCCTTTCAAGACAATTCTTGTTTTGCAAGGTGATAGGACAATGATTATCTATCAGATGTCACCCTGTAGGTGTTACTTGATGTTGAGTGTGTGTGAAATATTTTATAAGAGTTAGAATATTACTATTTCTAAAATTAAAATATTTTCTTTAAATCATTTCAGTATTGTTTTGATCCATCACTGCAGTAATTTGTGATGCTGATTAATGTGTGTGTCCCTTCATTCCAGAGGAGTTGGGGCTTTTTTTCTACATAATGCTCCAGCTAATCTTTTCTGCACTTCCCAAGGCTTTCTCTGCCAGTGGGGAGAACCGGAAGCAACATTCATAAACTCCTAACTGTAGTCTTGCAGACTGTCATTCAGAGGTGGCAAACACAGGGCTGTGGCATCTCCTTCAGAATTCCGGAGGACAAAGCTTATGTCTATTCCAGAATGTGTTGACTGTAAGGTCCTGTAAACAGCAGAATTTCTAAAAACCTAAAAAAAAAATACAGTTCATAGCTGTTTGAGGTCTTCAGTATTTTTTTTTTTTTTTTTTTTGGCCAATCCCAACCCACTTCTCAGTACTTATCATGGAAGTCAACTCAGTTAGGTATTGAATCAGAGCATGCTCTGATACACTGGTAACTACTGTATTTTAGTTCTTTCTTGATACACCTAACAAATAGTTTTTGACTTCTCCTTTGGGGCCTCTGTGTCATTAGGTTTATTCTTTCCAGCTTTCTCAAACATAGAAGAATTCAAATAATAGGTAGAAGAATTCAAATATGAAAGGTTTTTGGTGAAATGTAATATGCAAGAATCAATATAAAATCAGTAGTCTTTGTCTTAAGGGTGTAGATATTATGGCTGAACAATGTGAGGGTTTTTGTTTTGTTTTGTTTTTTTCCTTCTGCACAATATACATGTCCCGGGGGGGGGGGGGGGGGAAAAATTAAAGGAAAAACGAAACAAAAGCGAAGAAAAAAAAAGATGACATTTAAAAAAAAAAAAAAAAATCATGCTTCCCGAAGTTTGTCCCATGTTCACAGGGGAACTATAA
>JANIJG010013887.1:0-71345 GCA_024611175.1 Megaceryle torquata | reverse complement strand
GCAATAATTTGGGGGAATTCATGTTTCTGGGCCTTCTGCACTACAGGTCAGCTGAGTCGAGTGGGCTCAGGGATGGGACTCCAGTAAAAACTGATCATTGTGATGCTGCTGGCACACATCTCACATGGGCAGCATGGAGACCCAGACTGAGCCACACCACTGTTTTACCTGGTCAGGTGTGAAGATCCCAACCTGCATACCATGTGCCCCCTGCTCATTGTTTCAAAAGAATTTTATTCAGGTGGTTCTGACCCACCTTCAGCTCCTCCATCTGCCAGTTCATAGATTAAACATTCAAGTTTCTAAAGGCATTGAGCTCACAGAGGGAGAACAGCCACAGCAAATTCACTGGTCTACAGAGTTCCATCCAGTGTCCTTGTCACCAGATACAGAAAGAGAAAGCTCTTCCCACCTCCCTGGAGCATCCACCCTCTGCAGCCTGATGTCTCCAAGTAGCCCAAAGGTAGCTATTTGAAAGAAAATGACAGCAGCTACTTGTGGGATGATGGGCTGAACAGAGCAATTTAAAGCTGTCCATCAAGAAGCAGCAATACGTAGCTGCTGCCACCTTTCCCTGCAGCTGGCTCTTGGTGTGCTCAGGCACAAGGGTCTGCAGCCAGGAGGTCACAAACAACAGCATCCTTTCAATAAGCAAATGAAAGTAATATGAACACAGCACCACTGGCTTCCTGAGCTACCTGGCTCAGCATGATGCTCACTGCACCCACAACTGTCAGCCATGAAATTAGATTAAAAAATGTCCTCACCTCCAGCAGATGACAGCAAGTGAGAGGCAAACGAAGCTCACCAAGTCCCTGAAGAGGCCAGAGCAGATGTGACCTGACAAGAATGAACATACAAGAGTGTCACCCCCAACCATGAATCAGGCCTCAAAATTGTCACACAGGTTCTTAACAGAGATGAACACCATGGTTTCAGACCTCTCCCCACAATCGGGAGGTGCAACAGCTCCCTCAGAAAGGCACAGCTACACTTGTGTTCTGACCAAACAGACCCAGAAACGGGAGAGGCAAGGGCTGGACACCTCTCTCCACTTCCCTGGGCACACCATTTCGGTGGTATTTATACACAGAGATGAAATATTCCTATAGCAAGACCCACAGATGTGAAGTTCAGGCTCCAGCAGCACTTCCATCCTACACCCAGATGAGAGAGGACAAAAACGAGGTTTCCTGTTCTACAAAAAACTGCTCATCAGAGCAGGGGGATACTCCTGGCTGCTCTACCAATACAGGCTCTGTGCTGCCTGCAGCAGACACATGGTGAATTCAGCATGAAATACAGCTGGGACAAGGACCCAAAACAGCTGCCTCAGCCAGGACACTGGTGTCCCCAGAAGACAAGAGCAGGAGTCACCCCTGGAGCCAGGACACACTCCTATCACCCCTTTTCACTTATGTCCTACCAGAACCAGGCTGCCAACCTGGCACCGAGCCCACAGACATTCTTGGACACATCTAACCCTGCCAGAACCCACTTAAAGCTCTGAAAGGCAAACCTCTGCCTGTCTCTGTGGTCACTGACGTTCATCCATCGTCCTCCTGCAGACCACGGCTCCACACGGGTGCCTGGTGTGAGGAAACGCTGCCAGGAGCTCCAGCTCTGCGAGGCTGCACAAGCTTCAGCCAAGCAGAAAAATGGAAGCCCCAAAGCTGCTGGGGCACCTCGGAAGCCTGTTTCTGATTTGCAGGCAATTTGTTCCCTTGATCGGTTCACCTCATTACCGGGTTCCCATGTAGCAGGAGTTTTATCGCCTGTAGCATTTCTGCGTAACAGATTCACCCAATTAAAACGTTATTTCCTTCAACAGCTCCAACAGCCACAGCTCGAGGCTCGCTGGAGCGAGTTTTCCTTTGCTCGAGTACCCTCAAGTCCTTCGTCAAGCGTTCGACTCAAGAGCTGCACTCGGGGACCGGCGGCGGGTGGCACCGGAGTCTCTGCCCGCTCCTCACCGCCCCCCCAACCGAAGAGGGGGTCCGAACATCCCGAGGGCTCCGCGGAGCTGCCGCCCCGCCGCCGCCAGCAGGGGGCGCCGCCGAGCGGGCCGGGCCGGGCGCTGCGCACGCTCCGCGCCGCCACCGAGGCTCCTGCCGGACCCCCGCGAAGGAACACGCACGGCACTGCTGATGCACTGGGGCAGTTTAGGAGCAAATCACCTTTGACCGAGCCCGGCTCTGTCCCGCGCTGCAGTAGGAGTGCTGGTCCTGTGCTGGTATCCACCCGGCCCAGCAGACGACCACGACCACGACCACGACCATCACATCCCTCAACGAGTGGCACGAGGAAACCCAGATCGAGCAAGCTGTACCCGAGAAGACACCCACACGCCTTGACCTGGACTGCCTTCCTCATCAGCCAAGCATGGACCTGGAGCTGCCATTCAGGTGGGCAGAATATTTCAGCAACAAGCAGTGGCTGATGTGACTCCAGCACCCACCTTACTCAGGACATTCCCCAGGCACAGCTGCAGCAGAGCAGCGCTGCAGAAAAAGGCACTCGAGACGCAACCACCGAACCTTCAGCATGACCAGTCTGCCTGACACAAGTGGCCGCCCATGAGCGTCCCAGGGACCGTGTAAGCCCTGGCCACAGGCTCACAGGAGGAAGAGTTACAGGGGGTGGGAACTCTGCCCACAGCAGTCAGGTCTGATTTTCTACAGATTTAGTTCAGATGACCCCTTCAGAGCTCCCCTGGAATTGGGTGCTGGCTTGGCAGCCAAAGACCTATTTTTTCTTACCATGTCTATGTTCTGTGATGGTGATGTGGTTTGCCAGGCTCCAGCACACGTCTCACTGCACACCCTTGCCCCGCAGCAATCACAGATCTCTCGCTCCAACAGCAACTGTCAGAACATTGATCTGCTCCAAATTATCCACCGAGACTAGGCCTTCTGCTTCACCCAGCCTCTCCTGTACCAGGTGTCGTCACTGGGCTCCACTGTATCCAAATCACTAATGATAACTACTGCTGGAATGCTAGAGACTAGTTACTGGCACTGCTGTATGTGCTGGAAACCAGGGAAACGCGGTGATCTATCCTAAAAGCTCTTAACAGATGGTTTAGTGTTACCTGATTTGAAAATCTACATGAGAAGTTGCTTTAGAACCAAGGAAAAAAACATTTGCAATAAAAATCTACCTGAAAACAACATTAATTTGTGCTTTGAAAGAGGATCAGCTTACAGTAGCTTTCCCTTTATTGTGATTTTAGCCATGCTTGGACCCTTCTAAACTAACCATAAAAATCAATAAAACGAGAAGTGGCAGCTCTGGGTGTGAAACAAGGTTCTATTTGTGATGAATCCATACAGGTTCTCGCTACACACCTAAGTCCATCAAAAGCGATGGACACCAATGTCTAAAAACAAGCATTTATAACAAAATCAGGCAAGTTTCTTACCAGTTGTTAAATCAATAGCAGCTCCAATGAAGAATAAATACAAGTGGAAACTTTCACCCATTCCCCAGCACTGTTTTCAGAACATAAGAGAGGGAAACCCACTTTTAAGACCCCAAGAGCAGCTGCCAAGGGCTTGTTTTCATTGGGTGTGACAAGGAAGCCAGGTCTGAGCAGCTCTTGTCTGGACAGGGACCCTCTGACTACTGTTAATTTTCAAAACAGTTTCACCTTGGTGGTAGTTTTTGCTTTGGACAGACGTTTAGATTTAGACATTTGTAATAGAGCAAAACAGCCAGAGGACACCAAAGCTGTAACATCATGAAAGCTCAGAAAAACTCTTTTCCATCTTTGCTTTTCTTCCACTGTAGATAAAATAAACAAAGATGTGGGATAAGCATTAAAGGGAAAGTGGAGAATAGTCCAGTGTTCAAATTACTGTATTTCAAAGGCTGATTAATAAAGCAGATGGGTATTTGGGAACAGCAGAGCAGCACAGAGGTTAGCAGATGCATTTGGGTTGGTTTCTCCCACTATAGCAGATGCAATACTAATTAACAGATACCCATCAACTGTTGCTGTGCTTTGTTAACTTTTTTTTCTTGTTTTAATCTTTTGTTTATTAACTTTGACATAACCCATTGACCTTATTAAACAAGGCCACGAACGCCCATTTCCTGACGGCACAGGCACACGGTGCCCAGCTTCACCAGCTCTGCTGAGCCTCCTCACTCTGAAGTCTCATGGTGGTTCGGGTATCAGGCCGTACTTCTGCATCAGGATTTCAACCGTGGGTCTCAAGGCACTGTGGGGGGAAAGGGAACCATCAGGAACGAGGCTTTTAGGGACTAAACTGCATTTTCTGGGAAAAGATGGATGCAGCACTGCAATGTGAAACAAGGAGAATGTGAACTCCAGGAATTGGAGCGTTTCACACAGAAACCCCTTCCAGAAAGGGGTCTCCTGAGCTTGGAATCTCTTCCAGGAATCATGAGCCTGATGGTCATTAAACTAAACAACATTAATAGGAAGGCTCAGCTGCTATCGGAAAAGAAGCAAAACATGAGCCACCCTAACTCGAAAGCTTCATTTCATGTAAAGAAAAAAGCTACAGTCACATTTGGCAAAGAGCACTCACCAGCCGGGACGAACGATGGTGAACTTCCCCGACACAGACAAGTCAACCACAGTGGACCCCAAACGACACTCTGGGCTCTGGACATCCCCTATTGGGCCTCCATCGATGATCAGGGACAACTGCGGCCACAGGTCTTGGAATTCCTGAAAGAGAAGAGCTGTGGCTCAGTCCTGCGGGTGGCCTGTGATCGTGTTTCAACAGACACCGCTGGGTGCTCTGGCGTCGAGGTTCTTCTGGTCCCCCCCCCTTCTTCTGCTGCTATCAACACATCTCACCTTGATTTCTGAGAACAGATTGTCTCAGACATGCAGCAAACCCACAAGGATTGCCTGCCTGAAGACTCCTTGTCTGCACCACTGTTTATTAATGAGCCCACAAAAAAAGCCAGAAGCCTATGAAGACAGTCAGGGGCAAGGACAGGGCATCTAGCTGGTTTATGCCCAATTACAGCATCACCAGGGTCACAAGCTTTACAAAAGGACATCCTGAGATACTGTCAGTTACTAGGCTGCAGGGAGCTGTAGACAGCAGCAGCCTCGCTCCGCAGCCATCCCTCCAACGGCCATTTCCATCTTTCAGATTTGGCACCCACTTCAAAAGCAGCGTGTAACCCTTCAGACGTTACTTCTCAGTTCTGCCTTCCTCTCTTTTTAAAGCAAGGATCACGGCAAGACAGCCACCCTGCTCCATGTATCCGCAGGCTGTTTTAACTAGAGATCGTTGTTTTAAGAAAATAAATAATAGCAATGGAGCAATTCTTGTTTTATCGCTAAAGCCGCCTTCCGACTGCAAGAGCCCCAGGGCTCTGACTACCACAAGAATGTCAATTAGTGGCAAAACCAGCCTTACCGAAACCGTCAGCGTGCTCGCCTGACAGCTGACGTTAGCGCTCGTCAGAGCCAGTGGTCCTGAGCACGCTCGTGCCAACTCCCTGATGAAAGGGTGGTTTGGAATGCGGACACCAACCAGCTACAAGGAAGGAGAGCAGGGTGTTACACGCCGGAACAATTTTTAATCCTGCACTGCCCAAAGCCCTCTTGGTGTAAAGCCGGCACTCTAGAGAACTGATACTTCAGCAGCTGCTAAAGCAGCAGCAACAGAGACACCCCTTCCTAAGCACTGCCCTAATGCTGGGTCACGCTGCTCACAGCCGTCAAAGGCAGCAAGAAGCACGGAGACTGGCCGATCACCGCCAAGCACACACGTAAAAGCCACTACAGCAGAAGCACAAAACCAACACAACGTCCCTCCAAACCAGAGATGTACCTTGTGGCGGAGACCTACCGATGTGAAAGGATTCAAGTCTTTATTTAGTTCTTCTGACCGTTTCAAGACCAGGGTGACGGGTCCTGGAAGCAGGTCCTGCAGCAGCTCGTCTGGCACGTTCACGTGGCAGTACCTACACGTAGCGGGGCAGCACGCTCCAGGCGGGTGCACGGCTTCACCCAAGCGCCGGTGCTGGGCACTCCCCGGCACAACGGCACCGAGCGCCAGCAGCCCCGGGCCCGCGGGCAGCGCGGTGCGGCGGGCCCAGGACAGCCCCGCACACCCACCTGTAGAGGAGGTCCACGTCCCCGAGGCAGATGGCCAGCGGCTTCCCCTCGCACCGCCCCTTCAGGCTGTAGATGCTCCGCACGGCGCCGGAGTCCTGCGCCAGGCACGCCACGCCGTACACCGTGTCCGTCGGCACCGCCACCAGCCCGCCCGCCTGCAAGGCGCCGGCGGCGGCCGCCACCACCTCCCGCCAGCCTGAACAGCGGGTCAGCGGAGCGGCCCAGCACCCCCCGCCACAGACACCCCACCGCACCCCGAGTCTTCCCCCCTGCGGACCGCGCCGCCCGCCCCGGCCCGGCCCCTCCCGCTCCGCGCCACTGCCCCGGGTGCCCTGCGCGTACCTTGGGGGTCCGGCTGGACGGCGCCGCAGGGCGGCAGCCGCAGACGGGCGCTGCAGGAGCGGCCCGGGCCCGGGCCCAGGCCCGTTCCCGGCACTCCCTCCCCGGCCCGAGCCAGCGCCGCCAGCGCCGCCCGCCGCGCGCCCAACATGCACGAGGCGCTTCCGGCCAGCCGCGCGATGACGCACATCCGGGGGCGCGGCCGTCGCGCTGTTCCCATGGCGACGCGGGCGGGGCCGGAGCGCTCGGAGGGAGCCGGCGGCCGCAGGCGGCCCTGGACTTTGACTTCTCAGTTCGCACCGGTACCTTATCTTACTAAATTCGCACTTCAGGGTAAAGCAGGACGGGCGCAGTTGTATCTGCCCCCTCTGCCTCCCCTGGGGGAGGCACAGCCTTCGGCAGACCGACTCGCCTCAGCCGTTGGTCGGACCGGGACCAGTTAATGAGGGCCTGGCCTCCAGAGAAGCAGAAAAGCCCTGCGGGGGGCGGCCCCCGCTGCCCCGGGTGGCACAGGCCGTAAGCCGGGGGGGTTGGGAAGAGACGCCGCACCCGGCCAGGGCTTGGGGGGGGGGGGGGTGCCCAACTCCTGCGCCGTTACCGTGCCCGAGAGAAGCTGGGTCAGGAGGGGAGGGGACGGGAAGGGAGGAGGCAAAAGGCAAATGCTGCACCTTCATTCCCCAAATTATTTTATAAATACTCTTAGGAAAGACTGTTATAACACAATGTTTAAATAAGCATTTAATTAGGATTCCATTAGTATTAATATTGCTTTCAATTCCAAAAAAGTTAATTTCCACTTCTTTGCAGATATCTCAAATTACAATATTAACTTCATACAAAATGAGCAATTAAGCAAACACCATTATTTCACATTTTACATTCTTCAAAAAATACAAATTCATATTTACTTTTTTTTTTTTTTTTTTGGGTTTTGGAGATGCTCTTCCTTTGGAAGTACTGTACCTGTAACTAACATCTTCACATTGCTCAATGTAAGCACATTTGTTCCCATGTTTCATAGTTAAATAAATTCCTTTAATACCGCACACACATTCTTGAAAAACTGGGGTTCTTTTATTTTGTCATCTCCAAGACCACCACCCAGCTCCCCATACGCATCGAAAGCAACTCCCGTGGTCAGGGGACACAACCTGCGCTCCTCCCGCAACGCCCGCTCTGGCAGCGACGCGGACGTCGGTGCTGACGACGACTGGGTAGCTAACGAGGCTCGAGCTCTGCGCATCCCGCCTGCCGCTGGTCTGCACCGAGCAACGGAACTACAACTCTCCAGAACAAGGTCAGACAAATGGCTCTGGGTCAGTAAGCGAGTGGAAGGACACAAAGCTACACAGCAAGGAACACCAGCTACTGCAACTACGGTACTGCAAAAACATACCCTTGATTTTTGCTGAAAAAGATCCTATGAAAAAAATTTCTTTTAAGAAAAAGTAGAAACTGCATTTATTTGAGAAAGTGTACACTGCATAATGAACCAAATTTTGGCCAGCTTGCACACCACCAAAAGCATGGTGTGGGATTTTTAAACTAGTTCTGAGAACACACACACTTAGACTATGAACACTACTACATAAATATCCAGTTTAATTTGCATTTCTCAGTGCAGACACAGAATCAAACTTCTAGAACATATGATACATACCGAGACAAGACGCAAAAAAGTTAAAAGTTCAGCCCTGTCCATGAGTATCAACTACAGGTAACATTTATAAAAACTTGACGTTGTTTCCAAAATATGTTACGGAAAAAATAGTGTACAATTAAAAACTATGCAATCAGAAATTTGCAGGGTTTATTAAAGACATGATTTCTTTTTTTTTTTTTTTAATTTTTGTTTTTGCCTTACAGTCCAAATTGACTCTAACAGTTCTGCCCAGCTAGCTCAGATCACTAACGCCGAGGACTTTCCACCCATGGAGCTCAAAACATTTAACAAAGAGAAGTTCATTGTTCTCATTTGACAGGGAGGAAACTGAGGCACAAAGAGGTCAAATGACTTGCCCAAGGTTTCTCAGCCAGGCAGTGGCAGAACTAAGAACATGACACCACGTTCCCATCTGCTCTACACCACAGACCTGGCTGCCTCTCATTGCAGTTGCCAGCCATGCTCCCCGCCAGATCAGGAACAGCTTTTCATCTCCAAGGCCAATTACACCTTAATTAATCTCCCCCAGCCGTTCCACAAGCAACAGGCCAATCGTTAGCTCGCTCTCCGAGCCGTGTCAGAATCGGTGCGGGAAGAGCTCTGTAAACAGTTTAACAATGTCGCTGCAGTTGCAAACACAGGATCTTGGATGGCTGCAGAGGTGCCATCCTCCATGAAGTAAGGCAGGTAACATGACATCAAAAATGATCTCGAAGACAAGTTTTCAAGGTGCAACATGCCTGTTCCAGAACCACTTGTCACTTCTGTTCACGCTCGTGTGGCAGAACAAAGCGGGGGACAAGGGAGTAGAACACACACCGAGGAACACAGCCACGTCCAACAGAAGTGACAAGCAGCCCACCAGAAAGCGCGAGAGAAAAGGCTGCTAAAGCACAGTGCTCTCAGTGGAGTATTTGCATAGATCGGACGTTTGCGGACGATGCATAATTTCTCTTGGGTCTAGACAGGGAAGGGCCGTACGTCACTGCGCAAGTTCCTACATCTACTTCGTCAGACAGACACAGACAGATCAAACACGTGGGACAATGATCTTTAGCTACAAGTATTGCACCGATATAAGTGCTCATCTTTGCACACCCCTGTTAACTTTTACTCAGAGCAAAAATAAACTTTGTGAAAGTATATACAAAAGAAATTGCAGCAATTGGGTTAAAGATAAAATAACCTAAAGTGCATTTTTAGATACCAGTATGAGGTTCTGCGAACTAGTCTTTCTGGACACAGTCAGCATTACAGAAGTGCCCGATTCGTACTTTTTTTTTTTCTATATAATTCAGTACCAGCATTTAAACAGTGCTGATTTTCCATCTCTCTACCATCTACAAACATGAAAAGCAACTTCTACAGCCTTCAACTGCACACCAAATCACTGCCTGGCGACCAGAGCTGCCAGAGCTGCCAATCTGACCCATTCGACATGTTAAGCTCCCGTGCCCACTAGAAACCGCAGGTAACCAAGTAAATCCCCACAAACCACAAAACACAGAAGGACCCAAAGCAGTGCAGCTTTGCTCTCTGACTGATAATTAGAGGGGTTCATGAAACGCAGATTTTGCAGAGGGAGGGCACACTGTTCTCAGGGGCTCCGGCGCATTAACAGAACATGCCCCTTTCTGGGAACCCCACATCTTACCAGACAAGAAGTAAAAACTCTCCCTTTTATCAAAAACGTTACCGTGAATACGCTAAATGCTGGGGCAACAAGGTAAAAAGAACAGAAAACTCTCTGGCACTGAGGATCTCGGGGCTTTGCTGCATTTGCCCTCTCCTGACAGCTGCTCACAGATCTCCTCCCATCCAAGCGCATTAAGGGCCACCCTGCAGCACAGCGTTTGATCAGACAGCACTGGGGATGATGCAAATGTCCCCTGCGAAACGTATCGGAGATGGGCAGCACAGAACACTCTGGAAAGCAGATCGACCATTAACACCTGCAGACACCTGCACAACGCGATGGGGTGGGATGCACAGCCTGTGTGCTCACAGAATCACTCTCCTCTTGCCTCGTTACAAGCTCTAATTAGTAATGGCAAACCCAATGCCCCTGAAAATCAGCATAAAATTGGAACACATTCTTTTCCTAAAACACACCAACAGAAAACAGTAGCTGTGAAAACAGCTGAGGTTAACCCCTGACACCCACTCAGAAAGGATGCGTGCAGCACCACACCAATCACCACACACCCGAAACAGCTTCTAATGTCAAAGCCTTTGGTAGACTATTCTGTTCATTTCAGTCACAAAGGAGTTTCTGAAGATGCTATCTCATCCAACCAGATGCATGTTTTAGGTGGATTAAGTCACAAGTAGCAAAAGTAGCACAGAAAAAAATGCCTCCCTGAAGGACGGAAAGACTCTGAAGAGGTTGCTGAATCCCCCAGCTGTTGCATTTCAGGCCACAATACCCTTGTCCCCATCAGAGAAAACACCACAACTCCAGGGGAATCTACACGCTCCTGCACCAGCAGAGTCTCTCACGCACACACTCACACGCAACCACCACTGCCATGCTGCACCACAGGAAGGGCACAAGACCCCTCAGAGTGGCTGGTGCCCCAGGGGACCCCCCTGCAGCTCCAGGCGCCGCTTGTTCTCCTCCAGAGCAGAGCTCTGTGCAAGAGCTGGCAGAAGACTCATCCCCACCACGACAGTCCCAACCACGTGGGCTTGAGACCATTTCTTTTGTGTTCAAAGCGGTTCTTGCTGCTGTGCAACCAAACTGTAGGAGAAAACCAAAGGGGGCCACCATCTCACTGCTCTCTAGGTATTACCACTGCAAGAACAAAACATAAAATGCTTCGTTAATCCATATTTCGGGAATGAAAACCTCATTGCTGCAGGACCCACATCCCTGCTGTGACAACACTGCACAGCACTGCACCACGTGTCAACACCCCACAAGGAAACACAATTAGAGGGGAAGGACCATCAGTGTGTTTCCAGCTCAGCTGCTGCTCCCACGCTTGTCACTGCGATTCCCAAGCGCAGTGCTCTGCCCTAGCAGAGCGACACGACATTTCCCAGGCACGCAGTGTTCTTTGCACAGCCTCTCCTCCCTCACGTTCGCCCCAGCAGAACGCCGTTTTACCCTTCTGCATGTAACAACTGACACAAAAAGCCAGTTCCCCTCACCCCATTTCCACCTGTGCCGTGGCAGCGCATTCACAAGGGACCAGCACGCGAGATCACTTCAGCCACTGTCCCAGCTAAGCCTGAGAGCGGCCTTGGCATGTCACGAGAGGGTTAAAACCTGCTCATCTCCTGGGGGTCTGGCTGTGCTCCTGTGAAGCTCTCCCAGCCGGTACAGGGAGCAGCTCTGATCAAACACAGAGGGAAAGATGTCTATCCACTAGAGTTTGCGTTCCTAAATTTAGTGCGCAGAGACGCTCCGCGTTAACTGGCTTACAGTCATTATCTTTGTATCTCTCTAATGACAACACTGTAAACTGAATAAAGACTATTTAATATTCTTTCCTTTAACATAAAAAAGACTGACAGCCAAAGCCAGAAAGATGGATAAAACACTATAAAATTACATCTTTTAAAATAATGCAGCATAAATAAACCATTTAGAATGAGACTGCATTTATTGCAACATTACAGGCTTTTTGGTGGAAGGGGGGGGTTGTGTTTTATTTACCCTGAGTAGGTTAGAATATCATTTCAGTTTGATATGAAAAACTACTATGTTGTGTAACATCTTTTAGTCAAGAAATAGCCCCGTGCACAAAAAGCTGGCATTGCATTAGGTTGGAGGCAGATTCAGGCAGAAATTAGATAGCTGAACAGGAAGAAAAAAAAAAAAAAAAAAAGCATTTATATGGACAGCTGAAGGATGTTCTCGCTGAATTCAAACTGAATTTATGTTGAATCATACCGAAAATTTCCCTAGAGTTGTTCTTGACAAAAAATACAAGTAACCAGCAAAGGCACCATGCTCCTGATTAAACAGTCGCGGGGGTTAAGAGAATGACTTGTTTCTGAACAGAGCCAAATAAATCAAAAGAGCAGCAGGCACCAATCTGACCACATCTGGGACTCACTGCATCCTTCAAAGAGAGGCAAAGAAAACAGATTCCTGAGCCTGCATAAGCTGGGGCTCTGACTGTATTTCCATGTTGTGAGACAGTGTCTGCCACCACACTTGTAAAGCCTAATGAAATTAAATGAACGGATCTATCAGGAACACAAGGTACTTGTGCTCTACTGAAATAAACTCCCTAAAAGTTTCTGCAGCTTTAGTAACAGCGTTAGTACAAAGCAAACCCAGGCATCAGCTCTCAACTCAGTGATGTGACAATAGTGTTCCAATAAAATTGCAAATAAATCATCTTCTACAATAATGCCATTTTCTACCACAGCAAATTCCTTTCCTGGGCTCCCCTCATAGTGCACGGTTAGTATCAGTATCAGACATAAGAGACATAAGGAAATTATAGACCCAAGGAGTTGTAACAAAGACCCACTCGCTGCCAGTACCTTAATCCCAAACACGAGAGATGTGCAATTGGAGACAAACTAACCCCCCCCTTTTTTTTAATATCTTTTTTTGCACACGAGTAACCTTAACTTCTGTGTTCACATATGACAAGCAAAAGTGACAGACAGTGCAGCCAAAACAGTTCATATATAACTTAGCTTTTTTTTTTTTTACCTTTTCTTTTTTTAGATAGATTCTCAAAGATGGATGTACCTGGGATGTGACTAAGATGACATCTGTGAAGCAGAAATAAGCCACAAAACTTCCAAAGAGGAAGGAAAACTAATCGATCCTTCAGTTTCTGCTTCTAAGGAGAAGGGTTTTACCCTCCAGGTGCAAAGGAAAATCTGGAACATCTTCACTTAGAGAAGTTGCTATTCAAACCAATCTCTTCCTCACCCTGCAGTAGTGCTTCTATTGGAATTATATTAGATGGGGTTTCAGGGCTTTGGAGGGACAGGAAGTCCGATACATCCATGGCACTTAACGTTTCAGTCTGTGAGTCGGAAGGGTTAACTATCTGACTGCTCTGCCCACACGAAGGAGAAGGGGAAGAGGAAGGGAAGGTCTGAGGCTGCAGCTGGGGAGCTGGCTGCTCCAAACCTTTTGAATCGGGTGAAGAACATTCCTTCTTTACGGTGGCTTTGTCCTTGGCAGAGTCTCGGCAGGCACACTGACACTGGCAGGCCTCCTCCTGCTTTATAATAATGACAGGAACACTGAGACCAATCTGCTGAACAGGGTTTCCTGAAGGTGAAACAAAGACAAAACACAACAGAACTACATAATTTCACAGCAGGAAGAGACAAATTATCTGTGTTCAATCAGACTGGATGCCCCTTGCAGCAGAGATTATGTGTTTCTTTGTTCAAGCACAATGAACACCTCTAGCAGATGATCAATAAGAAAAAAGTGGCAGGTACTCTCTGCTGATGAGCAACCTGTTGAGGCTGAACCCAGGCATTACAAGTCTGATCTACAGTTTTTACACAGCACAGCATGTCTCTTCTCTCACAAGCACTGTACCTTTGACAGCAAAAAATCCAATAAAGAGCGGCATTCAAAGGCCCAGTCCCGTGCACTGGGGCACACCCGTGAAGATGATACAACATTACACCAGCAATTCCACACCTTGACACCAACACAAGTATTTTCCTGTTCATTTTCTCTAGTCTGTTTTCCTCCCATCTTGCTTCCCATGCTTCCCCCTCCCTCTTCCTACGCCACTCCCTTTCTTTTTTAAGACTGAAGTTTTAAACTTACCTGGTCTCTCGACTCTGATTCATCTTTGCAATATGACTATAGAGTTGTGTATTATTGACAAATCTCACAGATGGTGCTTATCAAAAAGAACCACTAAAGAACTGATGAAGATTACTACCTGACTATTTGTTTCATGTCTTCATTTGAAAAAGAAAAATAAAAGTCCCTGCATTTCTGTCCTTTACTCTACTATGTAAGTTCCATTAAAATACCATTTGTGAGTATGGAATCTACTTTGCAAATCTGATTATCTGCTGTTAGAGAAACTTCTACGGGACAGATCTCAGCGCAAGCTGGGAAGTCTACAGCAGACTGCACTTAAAGCCTCAGGAAAGTAAAAAAGTGAAAGGATTTTCTTCAACACTTCCGCAAGCAGTAAAATCACCACCAGTGCTAGTTAAGCTAATAGTACTACAGACAAACAGAGACAGACAGAAAAGCAAGTTCAGTGTAAAGCTTACCTGTGTTGCCAGCTACTGGTAATGCAGTGGTAAAAAAAACCTTTTCTACTACTTTTGGAACTTGTGGCTTTAAAAAACAAAGCAAAACAAAACAAGAAAAAAACAAGTGTGAGTTGATTCTAAAGAAATTTCTACTGTTTAAACTCTAATCAGCTGCAATCAAAATAAAGAGCTATACACATATTCCAGAGAGAACACACGGAAAAACTAATAATTAAAACATTAGGTCGGTTCTGTGCTATGTTCTGGCTACCCCAAAACTCAGAGTATTATTTCTGTGGTCCTAAAGACAGGGCATAGTCACTCTCTGCACTACATCCCCGATAACACAGCTTGTTGCTTTTGACAACTGACTGAATTCCTCAAGAACTGCTGTGCTTGCTCACACTGCCTGTACCTGCAGCCACCCACTGCTGATCACTGGCGGGTGAGAAAGCCTAAGGGTGGTTTCCCAGAAAACGTTTCATTATCTTTATCAGACTAAATTAGGAAGAGACAGGGATTACAAAATGCCTATACATAAACTTTACAGTGTCTTTTGCACTTCTATTTGTCAAAAGTAATAAATTAAAACCCACATACATTTTCAGGTTATGTGGTGCACTGTCCTGGATAAACCAAGCTGATACCTGCTGTGAGAAGTCTGTCACTGGGGAAAAGAACAGCAAGATTTTTTCTGCACCCTGCATTTCTCTACCTACTTTCTATTTATTTCTCTACTTACTTTAGGAGCTGCACTGGCAACGTGTTTATACATATTAACATGATAAACATACACAGTACTGCACCCTGGTTTGTCTCTTAAAATTAGGGGTTTGATCCCATTCCCTTTCAAAGGCGGGGACTCCAGGAGTGAGACAGATGATGATTCAAGCAGTTTCCAAGCCATGCTGGATATACTAACCATTTGTTCTTGGCTTTGCGGAGAACCAGTGGCACCATTTAAGATCCATTGTAGGTTTTGCTCTCCCATGACAATGCTGGACTGCAGAATAGCGGTGCTCTGAGAAGGAGTAATTGTTATCGTTGGGTTACTGGTCAGAACAGAGTTCGCCCCAACAGGCACAGTCTGAACTACAGCTGGCAGGGGCTCAGTGGCACTTGATGCTGTCGGGGCAGGTGCCCCAGCAACCACTGAAAGTCCTTGTACAATGGGCTGTGGCGGTGTCTGAGTATGCTGCAGGAAGTCTTGGTGACTGGCTGCAAACTGTGTGCTGTGAGGAACAGGCACTTCTGGGGATTGTAAAACAGTTGCAGGATTTCCAAATGCAGCTTGCTGTGAGCTGGTTCCTATGGAGGAGGGAGCAGCAGGGGCTGCCGAGGCTTGTAGTGCTGAATGGGAAGGCTCAGAGATGCCAAGCTGCAGTACAAGTGGGAGAGACAGCGATGCTGAGTCTCCTGCAGAAGGCGGAACAGCAGCGGCCGAGTCTGCATCGCCGTTAAAACCTTCAATCAAGGCAGCTACCAAAAGAAACAAAGAAAAAATATACATATATCAGTTCTCATAACATTGGAATAAAGTACTTTTTCACTTAACTTATCAGCTAGCTGAAGGATTCTTCCTAAGTAGAGCATTACCACTTTCACATCTTCAGACTAGTGCTCAAAACCATGTAACACTAGACCATAAAATCTAAAAGTAGGTTCAAATTCAGGAAGCTGGTATCACTGAATAACGCACACAAGCTGAATGGCCTCATTCACTCTGAGAAGCCTTTTATCAGCTGGTTTGTGCAGCTACCTCACGAGAGAAAGTTTTTACACAACACTGAGGAAAGTCAAGAGCATCAACGTCAGCATTGTACGACAACGTGCTGCAAATACTGGGTCAGTTCTGCTGTGGCTGTCTGAGTGTTACACCATCTGCACACACAACACGTTTCGACACAAAAGAATTTCGACACTGAAGTGAACAATCTTTTTGCTCCTTGGAGTTACATGGGCAAGCTTTGTGGCAGTAATTTTCATTCTGAAATGCTGATTTAAATACATGCACACAGGGGGGAAAAACTGTCCAAAAGCTCTCTCAAAACAGTGCAGATACAATTCCTACCTGTCTGCTGAGAGTCGTCCTGATTTGCACTGTGATCTGGGCTCTGAAACATTGACTCGAAAATGCTTGCTGGTGAGATTGTGCTAAGGTCTTGTCCGTGGGTCTGGCAAATAGAAAATAAAGACCACCACCTCAGGTAATGATGTATCTCAGGTGTCCGCAAACTTTGCACAAATCCCAGTCAAGCAGTGTAAGACTATCAGAAACACCTCTCCCATTAACAAGCCACCTTAAGGAAAGGCAACATATTCCCCTTACCCAGTGTAAAATGACGCTTGGTTTTTATTACCCACAATCAAATTTACGAACATAGTGAGCCAATCCTTACAAAAATAACTAAGTCCCGCAAAAGCAAAATATATTCTTCTGCATCCACACTTTGTTTAACCCTTATTTCTTGTAATACTCTGTTAGAAACAGACATTAATTTGTTTGCAGCTGTTTGTGAGACCTTTTACAAAGCAGAAACAACATAGCTCTGCTCAGATGCTATCCTGGACTATGTACTTCTTCTGTCACCCACCCTGCTCAGAACAGAACATGTTAAAGAGCTGCACACTATTCCCACATCAAAACATAGAAGAATGACACAGTCTGATCAGTATATAGTTGCACTCTGTATAAAATTTAAGCTCAGTCAACAGTCACCAATAAACATGAGAATTCTTACAGTAAAATCAGATGCAAAGCCTTTAAAAACAGGTTGAATCAAGCACTGCGCGTTTTGGAAGAAAACCCCTCTCTTTCACTCAGTTATTCTGCTTTTAGACAGAAATATTTATTTATTGTTCCAACATTCCAAAAAGGACAGCAATATGTCATATTTACAGGCTCTAACATACATCCTTTGTGAAGAAAGGCCCTCCTGTAAACTGCCACAAGACACACAAAAAAGCAGTATTCAGAACATCCAAACCAGTTTATCCAAAATCACTTATTCTGCAAAAGAGCTCATCTTCTCCACTAGCGGAACAAAAGCCTGGAGAAGAGCACACTGGAGGCCTGAACAAGCAACCCAGAAGCCACCAGCCATGCACATCTAATGGGCTGGGTTCTCGTTGACAGAACAAGCATGTTGCCAGAAAAAAGCTATTAGGGGTGAGGCAACTCCAGGACAGTAACTCACTGGATTAGAGTTCTCCCGCAATTCTGAATCTGTTGAGATGAGGCTCAAGTCACTCAGACAAAGCGAGTGGCTCGTATCCTGTCAAGAGGAAAGAGAAATTGAGTTATATATTTTAAAAATATTGTCAGAAATGTTTCAAATTACTTTTTAGAGTCTGTACAATTCTGCCCACGCATAGTTTTTTCTACCCACGTGTGACCCAAGTCTCCGTTCTAAAATCAAAGGAGCAATATTACTAAGCAAAAGGTACTTGGCAGCTATTGGGATTCTTAACACATCTTTCACCTTATTTAGAAAAATTAAATAATCTAGAATTTTAAATTGGCACAGGAACAAATCAGCCTGTAGAAAATAAAAGCACTACTTACCTCAGATACATTGTTATTGGGAAGTGCATTATAGGAATGTCCTTTCTCGTGACCTTTCATGTGACTCTTGAGACTATACTGTGTACTAAAAGTCTTCTCACAGCCATTACTGGGACAGAAGAAGGGTTTCTCCCCTACAGGCAGGCAAAACACATACAACAAACCTCCATTTTATCAGACACATACTCTTAAAGCACCTAGGAGAGAATAATATTTCATACAAACAAGACTGTTTACTGGCACTTAACGCACCCAGCGTCTTGAGAGTCTGGCGGATACAACCTTCCATTTCACCACGTGAACCGACACAAGAACACAACGTTTAATTTTTACGCATCATTACCGATACGTTTGTGAAACACGTTCGTGAATTCAAGACCTGTCAAGCATAAATGGAATACTGGGGATGGTCCTGACCCAGGCACAGGAGTTTGCACTTGGCCTTGTTAAACTTCACAAGGTTCAGATGGGCACACTCCTCCAGCCTGTCCAGTTCTCTCTGGCTGGCATCCTGTCCCTCCAGCGCATCAAACGCACCACTCAGCTTGGTGTCACCCGTGTATTATATAAGCATAAATACATATTGGGATTCTGAAAGTTAGTAAAAACTGAATAAGCTCAATTAAAGAAAAAATAAAAGTCCTTAGGACTTACCTGTATGTGTCCTAACATGTGTTTTGAGGTGGTGGCTTGCAGCAAAAGCCTTTCCACAGCCGTCATGCTCACACCTGAATGAGGTATCACAGAAAGGTTAGCATCAGGCTTCGCCGGTGCATCAGTTACAGCCTTAGACCACATTCTGCAGTAGTCTACAGACTCTGAAGAGCAGGCCTAGGGCCATTCCGTGTTATAACCAGGGACCTCCCTCCCAACAGCTGCTCTGCTTCTGACAGACTACAGCAGGAATCCAAATAGGGCTTGAAAAGTTGAGCATGAAGTCAGAATTTGGGGGTCCTCCTCCATGGAATAAGCATTGCATCCCAGCACAGAAGCAGCAATACGTTTTAAAAACATGCTCATGGTGGCACACATTTATGCTTAAAACAATAGCTTGACTGTTCTTGTCTGTGAAGATGGTCATTTCACCCACTTCAAACATCAGCTGCCTTCACTTGTTTCTCGTGAGAACACTGTTCATTCAGGACAGTAACAGCCACCTTTTGGCACAGCTGGCCCACGACATAAGTGCCACAGAAGTAAAATTCGCCGTCCAGCAACTTACCGAAATGGCTTTTCTCCTGTGTGTGTTCGAATGTGCTTCCTCAGATCACTGTGCGTTGTGAAGTATTTACTGCAGCCTTCTGATTCACAGTTAAATGTTTTCCCTGTGTGAAGCCTCTGATGTGCTTTCAACCTAAAAAGCATGACAAAAAATTCCCTCTTATGAATTGCAGTATGAGACAGCCTCTACCTGAGGCAATCAAGCCATTCATCCAAACGTGCAGGATCAAAGGCTTAATGCCTTCCAAATAGCAGGTAACTAGCTTATGAAAGTAACTGATAGAACTTCTGAAGTCCTCAAGCAAATCTGAGAATTCCTTGTGTTCGTGCATCATCTTCAACACTACTGTAAGATAAATAAGCTAAGTATGTCACCACAGGTTCTGTCATCCTACATAGCATTTCCACATTTAGGAGGGGTTCTATTCACATCTGTACCTGGAAGAAGCATAACAATTGTGTTCAGACACAAAGTAGATGAAACCTGTGAAACAGCAACAGCCACATCCACAAGAGACGCAGGCAGAGACGGTCCTACCTGTACAGTGTATTGAATGCCTTTTCACAGCCCTGCACATCACATTCAAACGGCTTTTCCTTAGTGTGCACTCGAACGTGGATTTTGAGGCTGTAGGAGGTAAGAAAGGCCTTGCCACAGCCTTCTTGATTGCAGACGAAAGTGTATTCCCCACGATGTGTCTTTTGGTGAGTGCGCAGGTTCCCGGCAGTGCTATAGGTGCGTGGGCAGCCCTCAAAGGTGCACTGGTATCTCTTAACCTAAGAGACAAAATGCTGCACATTTAATTTTTAAGCATTTCTGGAATCCAGAAAGGGTAGAACTGCAGTCAAGCATCATAGACCATGGAATAGATTTTTACATAAATTAAAAAAAAAAAAAGCTTTTTCATAATTTAAAAATTCTACATGAGGAAGAAGAAGCACATATTCGCAAGTGGGCTGACCTGGCATAAGAAGAGCAATCTAATAGAAGAGGGGGGAAAGGAAAAACATAATTTTAAATGTCATATGTAGCACCTGCATTTCACTCGGGTGCTTCTAGAAGAACTTCTTATTTGTTGAGGAGGAAGACAAGGGAAAATGAACTTTCACAGCATGACCCTGAAATGCACTGCTCTGTGTGCTGAACTCCCATTCACACCTCAAACGAGAACCACAGTGTTCACCATCCCCTATGGTCTAACCATCAGTCCATTTATTACTTCATTTTATCTCAAATGCAGCCTTCACTGCGCTTTGTTCTTCTCTCCTCTGTTTATTGACACAGTCGCTGCCTAAAGTATGAGGAATCAGAGGCAGTGCTTTACATCAAAAGACAAGTTTTAGGGATTCCTCAGCCAGACATCCAGATCACCAGGAAACAACTTCACAATGAACTGGATTTGGTACCTTCCCAGCTTCTGCAACAGGCAGAAAGAGACTGTGCAGAAGCTTCCAGTGTGCAAGTCATACCGCTTAATTAAATCTCATTCTCTCTTGTGAAGTAGAAGGAATAAGCCATCTGATATGCTTGAATAAATTCATCTTCAACATTAATTAGCAGACCAGCAGCTTTCATTTGACTGTTGCAGTTGAGAAACCATAACATCTAAGAATGATTATAGAACCTGAGAGGCCTTGACAGTTGACAGGCAAGAAGCAGAAGAGTGTTCCAAAAGATGTCAATTTGGAAATGTTTAGAAAGGCAACACAAACTCTCAGCAAAGGGGCAGGCACTTGCAGATTTAGGATTCTAACAGCTGGTGAGGGAGGTGACATAGCAGGGAATAAGCCATCAATTCTCCTCTTTGCCAAGGCACAAAGCACTTCCCTCACAGTACCAAGTCTTACTGCTCAGAAAAGGCTGCAGACTGCCTTCAAAAAAACCAAGATACTGAACTGGGGGTTGACACCAGGAGAACCGATGAACCTACACACAACCGGCGTGTACCCAGCTCCTTACTCAACAATTGCTCTTTTTTCCTTTATAGACACCCATCAGAAGAAGAGCATTTGATAATTACGGTTCTTTGCTATCACACCGGGGAAGCTGAGAATGTAGTAGCACGGGATGCTATGATCTACTATCAGGTAAGTATAAAATCACTTAATCTGAAGTCACGCTCCTCTCAGAATAAGGAGAATTTAGGCAGATCTGTTCAGTAGCAGTAACACTAGAAACACACTGTTCTTGGTGTGCCAAGCACTGGAAGTGGTACACTACACCAAATCCAGCTGATAGTGTGTGCATCCGATTCTCCTTTGATTCTGTACAAAGCAGTAAAAAGAGGAAAGATGAAAAACATCAAGTGTTTAAATTGAACAAATGATCTACATGATATGACCAACAGCAACCTGAAAAGGAAGAGATTTTAGAGGTTTTCACATTTTTATCTAGTCACTCAGCATAGTGCAGAGATGGAAACAGTAATTTCACTGTAAAGCAAGTTGCTCTCGATTTATTGTTCAAATCTGGTAAAAAGCTATCAATAAATATCCACGCATTCCAACGCAGTTACAATATGATTAGGAGGTTTGGTTGTGTTGAGTCAGTCTAAGCCCAAGAGCGTAGGCTGGTAACACACAGACACAAGGCCCAAAAGCATGTTTAAGTACACAAGAAGGGGCGCCTTCTCTTCACCAGGGATCACCAGATTCAGTACAATTTACTTATCAGTACTGAAGTAACTGTCCCCTCCTAAGAGTTTTAAGGCAGCTGGAAATTAACATTTTACATACGGCATTACAGGACGTTCTCCACAGTACCTCCCATAACACACAAGCAATTTGACACAAGCAGGAACTACCTAAAAGTCAGGTGAGGGGTCTGTTAAGGTGTTTAGGTCTAGAAAGTGAAAGAAATGAGAATACTAATTATAGATTAAGAATTTGGTTCCTAGCTGCAAATATAGATATTTAAAAGAAGACGGCAGTGACACTTTCAGTTTAATGACCTGAACTGTGACACAGGTCTTGCAGGGGCTCCCCATTTCCTCACAGGATAAATCTTTATTCCACAAATTATCCCAAGGGATGCTGCAGAAGCAACAACACCACTGTGTTCTATGCAAAATAAAACTTTCTGTAAAGCAGCAAAGCATTTAATTCTCTTTTCACATTAGGAACAATAGCACATCAAGTAAGCACTGACTGTACGCTTAAAATTACATAGATATTGACCATGAAAGACACTCAGTTGCAGCAGCAAGCACATGAAACAGGGGGACAAAAAGGGCTTTTACCAGATGGAAAAGTGTCATGTATGCCAAGACCTATTTCCATTGCAGTCAAGTTACAGTGTGACTCCCCTCCCACCCCAAAAAAATTAATTGAAGAGATAAAAAATAAATTCAGATAGAAGATTTCATCCAGAAATTTCAAGTCTGACAAGGCTCTTTTTTTAAAAGAGGGGAGAACAAAATCAGGGGAATTGCACGTGCAGCCCTTGGCACCCATTCATCCAGCACACACTGTTCTCAGACACCACAGATTGCACGCTTGTTATCCTACGAAAAGGAAAGAAAGGACCAATATGACTGACGTACAAAATGTAAATATTTTAGCCACCAAGAAGGTAAAATACAGCAGCTGCTAATACGAATAATAACTGAGCAAAAGGAGCTCCTCAGACCTAAATCAGGCTTATTGAACAAACCTCAGTCCAGAAGTTTGATAATTGCAGAGCTGTGATCTCCTACAGCCCCGTTTCCTCACTGCCGAGCAAGCACTAATGAAGGTTCCCCACTCATCTAAATTATTCAGAGCATTCAAACCCAGCTTCCTCTCTCACCGAGGGCTCATTTCTGCAATTCTGTCCTACACCGAGTATCAGTTACACAAGTAGTTGACACCACTACCACTGGGGCTGGCACAGACACTTGTACAGATCAACCCTTATTCAACTCAGAAAGGTGAAAAAAGGAGCACAGAGCTGTCACCACGTTGGTATGTCAGTCAACTCTGTGCTGCTTTTGTGCCTGAAAAGCAAGAATCCCAAGACAGTCTCTAGAAGCCCTCACCATTTTGCAGGTAAAATACACATTAGGGAAGCAGAATTAAAAGTAATCACCATTTTAAAATATGCAAGCTGACAAGCTTTCAAAATACAACAAATAGAAGTTTAAAGCTTCCTTCATTTTCTTCTCACAGTTTCCCTGTGAAGGACACACTAAAACTAGAAGTAATTTTAAGTTTGGCATCTTAAGTTGCATACTTTCGCTACCACCAACAGTCTGGAATTTAACCTGCAGCTTGAACGTGCTTTTCTCCAATGTGGTTAACCACAGAACAGAGCTCATGTTCTTTTTAGTTATCTCTGAACTCAGGAAATAATTACACAGCCCAAAGAAAAATAAAAGACCACTAAAAATCATATATGCTACTAATATAAGCTCCTTTTCAGTACCACATTCTCCTGCTATCTAGTGTTCTAGTGCACTTCACAACCGGCTCCCTGGCTGCTTCACAAGACAACAGCAGGGCATCAAAGTGAAAACTGATGACACTCGCAGCTTTGCTGCTGACCCACTAAGTGACTGTGGGAAACAGCTACGCCCAGCAGCACAAAGCATTGTTATCACTACAAGTAACAGTGAATTTACAGAGTGTAATTCACTCCACTAGACTGGAACCTTATTCTAAGAATGAGGGAAACTTGTCTGTCTCACTGCTAACAGCTTTACAAAAACCATGTTTTCAAAGCATTTAAGGGCACCAGGTAAAAAGCACAGCAGCATAAAATTCACAGTCACAGTTAGCTACTTACTTCTTTAAGCTTAGTTTCTGGGCATTCGGATTGCAAAGTGAGTGTTGCTCCTTCGATATTTCTTGGCATAGGAGTTGAACCAGGGTTTATTGTCAGATGAATCTGATCTGGAGAAATAATATGTTGCACATAACCCTGGGACATTCCTTCATGATCTGCTATTAAATGAAATCCTTCTTCATGACCCTCTGGTAAAAAAGGCAAGTGATCACCACACTGTCCTTCATCCTCATCATCTTCCAACACACTGTGGTCCTGCTCTATTAGAACAGTTGTCCTGTCATAGACTGTCCCAGATGATGAAGAAACCAGCCCGTTTTTGTCAGCAAACCTCATCATATTGCCATCTTGAGTTAAATCGTCTTCCTCCACTTCATAGTAGATAATGTTGCCTTCAGGGCTGTTCTCCCCCATGGCTCACCGCCTCTCAGTGCGATATCGTGAAGTTGCACCGTAACGATTCATCTGCAACAGAAGGATGAGCGGCGGGGGTCAGGCGCCTCTGCCCCGCCGGACCGGGCCGGGCCAGGCCGGGCCCCACTCTGCCCGCAGGCGCAGCGCCGCGCAGGTGTCCCGCGGCCCCAGCTGCCCACCCGGCCTCGGGGCGGGCGGAGGTACTGGGCCGTGCGCCGCGGCCCCCGCCCCGCGGGCCGGGCCAGGCGTCCCCTCCCCGAGCGCGGCGCTACCCTCACCCGGCCCCGGCCCCGGCCCCGGCCCGAAGGAAGCCGCCGAGGGGCCTGCGCGGGACCACGCTGCCCGCCAGCCCGGGCGCCGAGACGCGGCGCCGCCACGCTCCGTCCGGCCCCGCCGCGCTCACCGAGCTCTCGGCAGCGGCGGCAGCTCCTTCCCCGCCCCAGCGGCACCATGATTCCCAGCACACTCACTTCCGCTTCCGCCCGCGCGCGGCCCGACGGGAGCGCCGCGCCCATCGCGGGCAGGGCAGGGAGCGGGGCCGCGCTTGCGCGTGCGGCGGTGGCGGCCGCCCGTCCCGGGCGTCCCGTCCGCCGACGGGAGCCGCTGCCGAGCGCCGCGAGCAGCGGCCCCGACCGGGGCCGGAGCAACGGCCCCGGGCGCGCGAATGGGGTGCCAAGGCCGCCTCCTGGCGGCGTCGTGCCGCCGAAAGGGCTGCCCCAGGCCTTTCTGCACCGGGACTTAAACCAGCGTCAGCAAACCGGGAGCCTCAACCGGCTGTCAGGGAAAACAGGCCCAGGCTGGAAAAATGCACCAAGAGCTTTTATTTAAATAACAAGGACTTAAAATTTCCTCATTTTAATACAAGTTAAATAAAATACAGTGTAAAATATCAGCTTTTAGATTTCTGCCTGTCTACATACAGCTTATTTAGAAATTTGCTGCACTTTACAGCTTAAACTGTGACACCCGGGACAAACGGCCTTCAGAAGCAAGAGACTGTATAAAATACTGTGATATTAAAAAATAGTATACTGTACAGAGACATGTTTTACAGTAATTTGATACCTAAAAATCAGCTTAGCTGCGTCTGAAATTCATGGTGAATTGTCTTCTCTCAAGAGGAACTGATGGATAAAGTCCTGAGCTTTCCTCTTCTCAGCTATGTCAGGTGTGGGATGGCCAGGAGGAGGTCGAAGTAACAAGCCACCAAACACACTTGCTGCATTAAAACAAAAGCCACAGCCACACAGTAAGAGCCCAGCAGCAGCTGCAGTGTCAGGGGCAATGCCACCAACCCCAGCCAGTCAAGAGGGAGAGCGCCTGGCTCCAGGATGGGGTCAGATAGAGCTGATGGCCCACGGATCTGGTTTTCCACAGACTCTTTGTTCTCTATTAAAGGCATCAGGACAAGAGGGGCTGTGACTGCACTCCTCTGGAGAAATATGTTACACGAACTGCACAGCCCCTCTGAACAGAACGGTTATTTTGCTCGCCTTACCGAGAATATTCACATCCAAGTGGTTTTTCCCTGAATTTTTCAGTAGTTCTCGTAGAAATGCCATTAGATACTCAAATACTTTTTTGTGGCAGCCTGGCAGGTTAGAGATAATCTGGGGAGAGGAAAGAAAAATACCATTTATATCAAAGACATCTGAGCAGCTTTACCCAAGACATTACTGCAAATACCAACATCTCTTAATAACCAAGAAGCAGCAGTTCCAGACCCTTTGTGTTACCAGATGATTAAGGTGCTGAGAGCAAAACCCTGTTACTGGTCTGGGGTGAAGCACTTTGCCTCCCCTCTGGCAGTACCTGGCTGCTCAGCAGGTAGCTGCTGGCACTCTCCAAACAGCTGCTGTAGAACCTGTAGCAGATGACCGGCTCCGGCAGGCTTTCTAGGAAGAGCAGCAAGGCTTCTGCCACTGAGTGGTTGCTGCCAACTGACCCAAAGACGGTTAAGGAAGAGGCAAGCACAGCAAGCTGCTTCCACTGGCAGTCAAGACTGCAGATCTCAGCTACCCCAAGATGAGAGATGGTAGTTTAAAAACCACAGTGCAGCACAGAAGGCTGATAAAATCTTTTCCAGTTCCAATGCCTAAGGCACAGTGAGCCTTACCAGACATCAGTCTAAAAGGATACAGAGGGTATCATGCATTCCTTTGTCCAAACAATCTCGAATTTGCTCAAATTCAGATCTGAGGCCCGGCTGCTGAAACAGGTCCTCCTGCAAAGACAACCATTAGTCAGTCTCAAATTAAAATGATTTGGTTAAACAGAGCAATGTCATTATAATCCAGCTGGAAGAATCTCTCCAAACCGGTAGTTATCAGCAGAAATCCCACCCTGAGCAGCTGTAGTCAGGCTGTGGCACTACAACAGAGAGCAGTGCAGAAGGACAGCTGGTGATCCACGCCACCCACAGACAAGGTCACCACCACCAAACAGTCAACCCGGGCACCAGGATCACATATCACAGATGTTCTCTATCTCTCTTTACCACTGGCCAAACATCCACGGTTAGCAATGATGTTATTACTGGTATCTTCTTCAAAACTAGACCCGACGCAAAGACGTTATTTTGTGCTTCCAGTACAAACGCTGCCAACCTGCTGGGAAGCGTTGCGGTACAAGTGATCCACCATCATCCACAGCTCTTTTGGAATGTCCATAGGCTTTTCAGCTTGAACAGCATCATCACTCATTTCTAGTGGCATCAGGGTCTGAGAGAGGGAGGTGTGGCGAGGCAGAAGAAAAAATAAAATAAAAGGTAGCTAGCCAAGTTATTCAACTTTGCAAAGCGCTTCACAGCGCCTACACCTGAGACTTAAGACTTGTTAAGAAACTGTGACACTTCCCTCACCAGTCTTCGTACAAGACCAGTACAAGAGGCACATTTATGTCAGAAGTCCAGACAGAAGAAACTAGCTGCTCTCAAACACACTTCACGTACACTCAGCTCTAGGGGAACATTACCTCGCGCTTCACACACGTCTCCATTCAGTGAGGAGAAAGCCAAAGGCTGCAGGGAAAAGGTTTGCATTTAGAGCTGCACACCTTTTTTAAGTATGCAGGCAGAGCAAATGGGATCTTACTGTCAGTGCTCTCTATATGAAAGGGGTTGGTTCATCCACGTGAAGAACTAACACAAGGTGTGAAGATGATGCACTGGAGAGCATGAGCTGTTACCAGCATTCTCAGACTATGGACCAGGGAAGTGGAAGAAGGATCTTAGAAATAAACAGGACTTAATATCTCATTTTAACAGTTCTTGTGGGTTCGGAAGGGAATCTTGCCTGTAACTCACAAGTTTCTGAATGGATTCTGCTGACATGTCCTGGATCGGTTCCCTCATGTAACAGAGCGTGTGAAGGGGAGACCCAAAGCAACTTGGCAAGTAGTTGCCTGTTACAGATAGAAAATAATCCTTCCCCCTGATAAGACGCAAGACCAAGATATCTTCAAGTTTTTCCTCTCCAGAGTTCAAGTGTGTAGCTGTTGATTTATTAACAAACACCTCCAACTCAATTGTGATCTCAGCACCTGCCAGATAAAACAAAAACATGCTCAAGTTAAAAGGTATTAAACCAGTAAGCCTGCAAACAGACATGGCATTCTCAGAACAGCAGAGAGAACTAAGCCAGACAGTGCCAGTATTAGCTCATGAACATGAGCTGAACAAGGAGGAGCTCACCTGACAGCAGGAAGCCTTTACTGGGATTGGCAATCAGCCACTCCTTGCAGTAGGTTTCCTCATCTGGTTTGCTGATGAATTCAAACTGGCAGGGGACTTGTCCGTTGCGGATTGTAAACTTCTCTACCTGAAGCTGCATGTATTTGACATCTTCAAAATGGAACTAGAAATAAATGTCAGTCAACATCATCAGCCAATTCCACCCTGCCAAGCACCAGGAGCAATTCCAGTCCTGTAGTTTAATCATTAGCAGTAAAATACCCAGATTAAGCCTTGGAATCCCGCACCCTGTCTCTTCCAGGACTGCGTAGGTTTACAGTTGCTTACTCTGGATGCTAAGGTCGTTTAGATCAGGGGGCCCTTTAAAACCAGTGCTTCCCTCAAATAACCTCAATGAAACTTAACAAGATAGCTGTAGCCTCAAAGGTCTTGTTTGCTTATCTTTTTTAGTCCCCAACACACAAAGCAAATGCCAGTTTTGTGACCTCCGAATCCTTCAGATTTTATATTATATGTTTCAAACAAGTTCAGAGCAAGGGTCACAAACTATCCTGTTACGTTTTCTCCCCCAACCTCAGGGAGTAACACACCCCAAGTTTCAGCCTGATACTGTGAGTGGAATTTACCTGCACCTGAACAAAACCAAGTATTTCTAGGGCTTGTAAACAGAATGGCTGGAAGTCAAAATATTCTACTTCTTTGGAACCAGACCCCAGGGTTTGGAATCCACCTAGCGTACTTCTACTGCTGTAACACTTCTGGGGTCTAGGGTTACTCAGTTCTCCAGCAAGTCACAGCAATGAACACACCCCACCTCTCTCCGGGAGAGCGTCACCGAGGGAATGTTGGCATTCTCCAGCTTGTCCAGGGAGCGGACTATTTCCTCAAAGGCTTTTCGATAGAGTACCTCGTTCATGACCTTCACCTGAAAAGGACACACACCGCACCAACTGCCATTTACTGTGCCTTTGCAGGAGAGCTGTCACACAGCTGGAAAGAGGATGAAGTGGTTTGATTTGAGCAGTATATACAACACGTGTAATGAACAGAGACAGATCTTCTCAGGATCCAAGAGTGAAGGAGCTTGCCAAAACTAGCAAGATTATGACCCAGTCAGTGCTAGATCAGCTTTATTTTTTTCCAAAGAAATAAAGGATAATAAAAAACATAATTAAAAAATGGAAAATACACTGCTGTGTTGTCAATGATGTAGCATTCCTGCACTGCAAGCTCCTGTGAAAATTATCAGGAACAGAAAAGGCAAAAAAACATTTTTGAAGAAACACCTACAGATATTCATGCATTATTCTGCTTAACTGAAGTATCTCTTACCACAACCCTGGTGTTCTATGAACAACTCTATCCTATCAGGGTTTTTTATCTAGCCCACCTTTTAAGCTATTGTTCTCTGTGGATGTTCTCTGTAAAGGCAGGAGATGGAAATCAGCAGGAGAACCTCCCTCCTCCTTCCCACTCGAAGGACAACGTCCACAGAGCTGTTTCCTTCAACACTGATTTACTTACCCCAATATCAAACACAGAGCTAACTGGCTTATGATCACTGATCTTCAAAGCCATGTGGCTGCGGTAGCTCCGCTGAGCAACATTCTGCCCTTTCCAGAGTATCCGATCACACCACGCAGGAACACGACACTTCTCACTAAAACAGGCAAAAATAACAGTTCGCAGGCACAGTTCAGGTGCAGTAACAATGCAAAGCCTGAAGCTAGATCTCTGTCAAAGCTGCATTTTCCACAGTTTCTTTGAGTAGTTATAAAAAAAATTCTTGCCTACTATTAGAGATCTCTGTATTGTGCCTTACTTTCTATTTCTTCAAAGAGGCAATTATTTTGGTCTTTTGATACAATTAACATACAAAGTGATATTCAGGGATACTTTTTACCATAAGTATCATAAAAATTAGAACTCAGGCTCCATATTTAAAGTTTACTTTTTTTTTTTTTCTTCACTATGTGCATGGACTGCATCCATGGAGACAGATTTTGGAGCCAAGTGAGAGGAACGGCAATAATCTCAGCACTGTTTGTATTTATAGCCATTAGATCTGCAATTCTTTTTAGCTTTCTTTTCCTTCAGCAATAACATCAGCCATTGGCAGCATCACAGAGGAGGTGATCACTGTACCTTGTGTCCCAGTCATCACAGCCAGCATCATATTTGTATGTTGGCTGGAAAGAAATCTCTCCCTCTGTAAAGCCTTCAAAGACTGCCTTTGCATTCATTTGCCTCTTCAGCTATGGAAAAAAAAAGAAAAGTGATTTTAAGTAAGCTAAAGCACAATTCCCATATGAGCTACAAGGGAGATGTTGGGCACTGAGAAGACCAAGGAGCACTGTGAAGCATCTAAGTGGCACCCTCAGCACCACCTGCAGGTAGATGAGACATCAGTACCTGGTCATACTGGCAAAGCTCTAGAAATGCTTTCTCATCTATGAGCTGCTTCACTTTGGCCACATCCAGTTCCTCCAGCCGATAGTTGAGGTCACCCAACCATAAGATCACACTGAAAGAGAACATACACCAGAAGTCTGTACAGAGGACTAAAGATGACCAAAAAGCAAGCAGTCCCTAAACCATCCAATGTAAGTATGAGCTCTTCTAATCTCGACACAATCAGGTGGATGCTGTGTCTGCTTCTCCATCAGGGAGAACAAGTAAGAGTGAAAACCTGAAAGAGAAGTCATATTTTCTACCTTTTCTGGTCTTAATCCCTGTTATGTGTGTTTGTCACTATCTCCTAATAACTGATGCTTTTAATATTCCACACTGACTAAATTCCACAACCCACTGGGAAAAATCAATGCATATGATTGCCCTGTTCCCACTTCATGCTTGAAAACAAACCAAGGCCTGGAAGAGTGTAAGAAGGGAAGTGACTTATCAGAACAGTATAGGTGACCTCTCTCAAACTCAAGGTTAGGGCAAAAGCATTTCTGGCCCTTCCAGGCTAATGATTAGATCACTGGGTGCCCCTTCTCACATCCCTGCTGAGAGAACCTCACACCCCACTAGGTTCCTAAGGTTCTTCCTTGCCACGTGCAGTGATTCACACAGTCAGATGGAAGCGTACTCGTGTTTGCCAATAGTGAGAGGGGGTAAGTTGGGATCCGACTGACAGAATTGCATCCGAGAGCAGATGTCTTTGAAGTCCTGATTCCTCCGCTCGTATTCCTCCATGTGAGCTGCGAGGTGAGAATTCACAACACACACGGTAGTGTTATGGAATTTAAACCTTATGGCAACACCACCTTTGTTACCCTAAAAGATAAAGACAAAGATGTTGGTCAGAAGCTTCTGCACAACAGATGAATTCACAAATGAGATACCAGCAGTGGAGAAGTCAGAGCATTTAATTGCAGAGGAAGGAAAAGGCTGAAAACCCCAATTAGTGATAACTACTTCATGAACTCAGGTCAGCAATTCTTTTGAGGATTGCACACAGCAAGACAGCACATGGAACCCACTTAGTAATTTGGCAACTAGCCAATACAAAAGGAAAGTAAACTCAGTAAGAGTAAGGTCAGTTACCTCAGCAAGTCCTGAAACCTGTTTAGCAACAAAATGGATCTTTTTAACAAAATCTATAAATGGAGGAGGAAGCACATGGTTTAGCTGGTCACAAATACCTTTGACAAGTTAGTTATAGCTGCAAGGTTCACAGAAACTACAATCAAAGGGCACAGACTTCATTCCACTGGTGTGGAATGGCAAGAGGCCAGGAAGTCCTCCTCATGAAAACTGATCTGGATAGCCATGTTTCCTCTGCTCATGTTTCCTTGTGTTACTCGCTTTGGGCAAAATCACAGCCAGCACCAAAATCACATAAGAGCAAAGCCCCACACAGCCCAGCACATACAATCAGAAAAAAAAAAAAAAAAAAAAGCCTTCAGAGAAGTTTCTCCCTCAAGGTCCTTGAGTCTTTGCGAACACGTGAACAATTCCCTCCAGCAACGCCCTGAGCTGGCACAGGGGCAGGACTAGGTGCTTCTGAAGGCAGCTGCATCCCTTAGCTGGAGGAATAGCCACTACATCTAAGGGGAGGGGATCTCGGGGGCTCTTCTAAACCTCACCCTTTCTCATGCACAGTTGCCACTCTTACCATCCTCCCCATGATTCCAGTTCCCACAGTCTCAATGTCCACCTCAGAGATGTTCAAAGCAAGGTCTGCTTTCACATACAACAGAAGCATGATTCCCACAAGCCGCACAAGTTTCACCTGAAAAACAAATCCTGTTCCTTTAAATACTGGAATGGGAGAGATGTGATGAGAGAAGGCACATTGACCCCTGGTCCAGAGCATGGGTCACCAAAATACAGATGAAGAAAAAGAGAGTTCCAGGCTCATTTGACGGACCAGCTGGGCTCACAGCACACAGGCACTCCAGCAGCACAGCACAGGAAGGAGCCAGGGACCAACACCCCAATAAAAAAAGCTGAAGCCCAAAGCAAAGCCTATAGTGCAGGCACAGCCCATGGAAGGAGCTTCTCTTCAACAACAGTGACAAGAGACTCAGCAGACCTAAGGAGCAGGAGCCTACTAAAATACCTTCACAACTCATTCCACCATGCAGGAGCTTCCTTTACCTAGCTCTGGTCTCCTGTCTGCCCCCTGCACAGAGACACTACCTACTGCACCTGCAGAGCTCCTCTGACTGAGCAAAAGCCTGCAGACAATGACCCTCTGGAAGACACAGTGATTGAGAACAAGAAAAAGCAAAGGGAAGAGGCCTGAGTGGAAAACGATTCAACACTCAAACCTTCCCAAAAGCCATGATTACCTTTGCGTATTTGGCATCTGGGTGCAGACTATCAGTTACAGCTTTAAACCATTCTTCTTCCTTCGGTGTGTCATTGAAAAAGAAGGCTTCTTTACTCAGATCAAGCTCCTGGAAACTGTGTCAGAGGAAGGAACCCATGGATGCATGCACTCGTTTATAACTCTCCAGCCCTCTCCTCTGGGAAAGAACTAAGTCAATTTATACTCACTACATTTAGAACTGAAAACTCAAACTCAGTTATGCAGATTTCAGAGTCAAGTTAAATGTAAAGTTAAATTAGTCAGTATTAAATTGAATGGGATTAAAGATTCTGGCACACTGCAATGCCAGAGAGGCCAAACTATCAGAGTATCAGCCCTTTCAGGATACACAAACACACACTAGAGCTGTGGAGTGGAGTAGGGCAGTGCAACATTCCTCAGCTGTGGTGTCCCAGCAGAACACCTCCATGCTACAGACTTACCAGCAAGCAACCCACAGTCACGCTTTGGAAGGACAGACCACAAAGAAACACTCACCCCACACAGTAAACGTCTGGAGGCTCAGCATCACACCTCAGCCAAGGCTGGAGGCTCTCTCTGGGTGACTGACCGTTCACATTGTACGTCCCAACAAAAAATCTGCAAAGAAATTAACTAAATCCCAGAGCTGATGGAAATGCTGCTATTATTAACCCACATAATAATCCTACACATAGCTAGTTAGGAATAACAGAGGGGAAATGGGACAAAGTTTAAATCCCCAAAATAATTGCACCAGCATCTTCACAGACATTTTACAGCAAGATACACATTTTTACGTATAGTATAAAAAACCAAACCAACAAACAAACAAAAACAAAACCAAAAACAAACAAACAAACAAAAACCCCAAACAAAACCAACCAAACAAAAAAACCCACCTATTACTAGATCTGTACAGTAGCAGTTTGAAATGATACATTCATAGACTGACATAACTAAGGGATTTCAACCACAGTAAAGTTTTGGTCCCAAGTATACATTTCATCCAAGCTCTTATGAACATATTGGAACAACTCCATGGGTAAGTAGTGAACAGGAGCAGTGAGAGAGAAGGCCAGAGATGCACAGAACTGATGAATTTCCAGACAAAGTATGAAATAAACACAGGAGAAATTCCTTTCAATAGGGACATTTTCTCAACTAGAAAAGTAAGGCAAGCTTTGACATAGACACAAATCAATTTTTTTTTTTCTGCTAATGCCTAAACAAGGAAAGAAAGCTGTTCTGGAAAGTATGGATTGTACTTTTCTACAAAATTTCCTATTTGCAGGGATACTACATGAAATAACAAACATGAGTTATTTTGACAGCTTACTCTAACTTACTCCCGGCAAAAATAAGTTCCTCTCAGGAATGACCATTACCTGAAGCTCTGGATATACGTGTAGGAATCCTCCATTTGTACAAGCTGAGATTTAACAATAGTATCTCTTAGTCCAAACTCTGTTTCTGATAAGATCGAAACCTCGTTTGAGACCATGATGCTGGAGGCCTCTACCATGCCAGTTTTCACTTCAGGTCTGAGTTTGTTTTGCCTGCAAGCAAAAGCAAGACTGCACGATGAAACCCAAGATATACTCACACCCTAAACAGCTTATTTCTGTCAATGAGGGCTTGATTCACTTTTACCTGTTTCACTAAAGGTGGGTAATCAAATGCTTGGGACAAGCGAACAAGAGTGAAATGAAATGAGTGTTTCTTAGACCAGTTCAGTTCTCTAGATAAAACCAGTGTAAGTAACCGAAATAGTGAAGGGGTTTCACTAAGCTGGTGCAGACAGCTGACCCAGAGCAGGCCCTGATCACACCTGGATGCTGACACAAAATCCATAACCCTTCTTGCTCAATGGAGCAAGGAGATGCAAATCTCTTCTCCCGCTATCTCTGCTCAGCCCTTCTGACCTCAGCAGAATGAAAAACTGCGTGTGTTTAAAAAGCCTTCTGTTGGAAAACTACCAGCTCTGCTGAGAAAGGAGGCAGCACAGCATGGGTGGAGGCAGAGGTGCTTTTATGTAGTATCTGGTGGGTCTGCAAACTCTTCTGCAACAGTAATAATGCCACAGCTTGGGAGTTCCCACAGCAAGTGGATGGTATAAATTTAAGGTCAACAATCTGCAGGCTAGTGCCAAGGACAGCACACAGACAGACTTTGTAGGATATGCGGCAGGGTCCACAAAGTCCTGGGAACTGGAAAATGAAACGGTAACATTTTAGGCCCTAAGCCAAAGCTCTCTGAATTCAAAATAAACAATGCTAGCAGGTCCTGTCCCATTAAGCAGCAAAATTATGCCCAAATAGGGGACTAGCAGGACTGTCTTAGAGACTGTCCTGAAATTGCCACTGAAGTTTTGACAGCATGCTTATACTGAGCTTTATTCTCTCCTAACTAGAATCTGCAGATTCTCTTTCAGTTGCTAACTTCTGCTCTAGATCCCACCACTTCTGGGGACCACAACCAACGCCAGCAGACAGAACGAGATAATGCAGCTGCAAGATTGCTCAAGCACTGGTGTGTGCATAGATCTCACATCCAGGCACCAGAGAGACCAACTTCCCACTTGGTTTCTAGCTGAAAACCAGGAAGCCCAGACTCAAAGCTCTCTGCACTTTCTTTTTCTTCTCTAGACATCAAAGCCAACACAATCACCCAGAAGTACCCAGAACCTTGGTATTATATATATTTACTGTCACTGGACAGAAATCCTCTGGGGAGGGGAGGCATAGCTGTACCTGCAAAGAAATGTCAACACCACTTCCACTCCTCACTAGACCCTCCTCCAAGAGCTGACATACACAATTCTCCCTTCAACTGCCCCACCAAACCCACACAAGAAGTGAAAGATACACTGTACCTGGAAGCACTTGTATTGGTGTTCTCGTGGCTCCAGTTCTGGCTAACCATAGGCTTTTTTCCATTCAGTTTGACATCTTCAGAGCCAACCACCTCTGGGGAAAAAAAAAAAAAAAAAAGTTTCACATTAAAAACGTAGTTTTCTTTAATTTATCAACACACATGCAAACACCAGCAAAAATCTATAAGCAGCATATAATTTAGAGTTGTGTAGAAAAACAAAGCGTCCCACAGTCTCTCTTTTGGTTATCTGATAGATTTAGCTTATTTTGACAGAACTGTTATGTGAGAATGCAGCTTCCCCTGAAGAGGACAAACGGACACTGGTATGTCGTGCAGCCGTGGAGAGCAGCAGAATGCTCTGTGCTGCCTGCCACTGCTGGAGCAGGTTGCCGTTGGCTCTCCCTTACAGCTAAGCCAAAGCAGGACTTAGCAGCACAAAATCCAGGGCTTTAGCCCAGGAATGCAAAAAATGTGTGTTAATAACAGGTTTTTCCTTTCTGAAGCAAGACAGGAAGTACAAAGACAGAAAGGAAAAAGGGGGGGGAGACAACTAACAAAACCCCCATGGTATCATTTAAAGGGTTTCTACCTCTGCAAATAACAAAGCACAAGTGTCTCCCAGCTGACAGTGGTGCAGTACAGTCACCACAAGAACCACCAGCACCTCAGGAGAAACACAGTTTGCCTCAGTGCAAACCACAGTTCCTAAAAGTAACAGGGTTGCTACCACACAAATACAACTAAACACATCACACTATGTTAACAAACTCTTTCAGCATTTTGTTTCAGTTACAATATTCTGCTCCTACAAGAGGCAAAACAAGTTAAAACTAAAGATTCTGCTTGGGGTCTCGAGGTTTAAGATGCACAAACAGCAATCTCAAGATTATGATACTTAGCACACAAATCTGATGATAGAGAATTTTTTATCAGGTTTATAAGTTTCTAGTCATTCATCCAAGCTTCTCCTTCAGTGAGCACAACCCAGAAAGATTAAAATGTTACAATACATTCTCCAGGACACAAATGCAAACCAGAAACAGAACTTGAAGTACTTTACCTAAGCACTCTGAATATAAACAAGCTGACAAGAAGTGGCCATATTCTCAGCTTGAAAAACCTCTTCTGCCCAAGAGCCCTCTGAGAATAAAGACTGTGTAAGAGGATTTATCAGGGGCTGGCAGAAGAGCACACGACTCGAGCCCTATTACTGATGGCACAGACGGTGTCATGCGGAATCGAACAGGAGCACACACCGCTCAGCGATGCAATGTCTGGCCTCAGTGGGCTGGGATGGAGCTGTATTGTCTCACCATAGGCATTAATTATGCAATCAGTGCTGCCTGAGCCTTGGTAGTGAGAAGAACCAGCTTGGACTTTCACTTTAACTGACAACCACTTCTTCTGTAACAGGAAGGGAGCAGCTCGGGCTTTATCACCCACACAGGATGATGCCGTTTGCCAGCACACAAAAGGCATCGGTGCCAGAACTGCAAGAGTTCCATCCCTGCTCTGTGCTGCTGACACCGCTGTTATGTGATCCAAAGATCATGGTCATGTACACACCTCTGCATTCTAACCTTATTAGCAGAAATCAGTTTTAGGTAGGACTCTCCTAAGAAATAGGTTATCCCTGGGAAAGGGCTTGTTTCCTTTATCTAAATTTATACCTAGATAAGGATTGCTGTAGCCAGAAGGATCTATATAGCAGCAGATCTTGGTATATACATATGTCCTGATATATATATATATATATCAAAAGTGGGATATTTTAGCAAGATAATGACCCTTTTCAATAACTGAACTGGGCACAGAAATAAAGAGCTATGTGCAGAGGTTACAGAACAACAGAAGGCACATGGCCTGAATCAGTCAGGAATTGCAGTTAAAAGAGATTTAAGCAGTAATAGAAATGTTCTTGTTAAAATGTGCAGTGACATTATAGTACTGTTCTGCAGTGGGAAAATGTATCATGTATTTGGATAAAGTAGGATACGTGCTTAGTGTTCAAGAAGGACAATTCAATGAGTCTTGCCATTAGTTCTGAGTCTCAGACAGTCCACTCTCTGCTCAGTGGAAGTGCAGGCAGCAGCCCATGCCAGACTGCTCTGCTCCGGGCTGGAGGGAAGCAAATATGTTCTTAGGATTCCAACTGTGGCTGTGGCTGCACATGTATGCACACAGACTGGATTTTAGGTAGGGGTTTTAACCAAAATTGTGTACATAAAACATAGAAGGTAAAGCATATTTAAAGCCCCTTTATAGATGCTCTCATTCATTAGTCAGCCTTAATTCACAGAAGGCATAATGAACTAAGATTACTAGCATATGGTTATTTACACGGTCTTTGAGTGTGCTTTGATTTGCTTATGAAAGTTGCTAACTCTGTATCCATGTTCATTTAACTAGTTACATGGCTATTCCTGGAAATAGACAGACAAAACCTCATTCTGAATTAATTTATTTTCCAGAAGTCCCCATGTGATGGCAGAGAGCATTTTCTTCTGCTTATACGGGGTGGGGGTAGGGGGCAGGGGGCAGAAGAGATCCCTAGACTCCTCTGACTGAAGAGAAACACAATGAAGCCTTGAAAAGGCAACTTTGTCAAAGCTCAAAGGCATGATCTGATAGAACTACTTCCCAAGGAGCTTACAACTGAAAGAGTGTTACTGTGCTCCACATAAAACAAAAACACCAACAGAGGAGCAGGGCTGTTTCATGCAGTGTGGTTTTCCTCCTAAGCATGTAGCTATGCCCAAGTCTCTCCCAGCCAGTTCTAACTTACAGGTTGAAACACCGTGTCCAAGACGTTCCCAGAACCCAGCCCTAGCTCAACCCTTGCCATGCTGTTCTCGGAGTTACAAAGTTCAACCCTTCTCTCTCTCTCTTTTTTTTTTTTTTTTTTTTCTTTTTAATACGCTATTGATAAACACAGAAATAATAAGAAGGAATGTCAGCTGCACCTTGAGGAATTAAGAGGAGCACAATCTAAATGCAAGTGGGTAAACTAGAAATGGTGTCATTCAGATTTTGAATCCCACGCTATCTGCCAGGAATTGCTTTTGGCTCTGCACCTTCCCTCTTTGCAAAAAGGGAAACGGCAACAGACGCCGGGAGCCGCGGGGATTTGGCAACGAGCACCGACCCCGCGGGACGGAGAGGCTGAAAGACAGACAGACATTCCCTCCCGGGGAGGCAACTGACAGACACCGCTCCCGGGGACCGCACCGGCTCCGCAGAGCCCGGCAGCAGCCGAAGCTCGGCGAGCAGAGCACTGGATGGGGCGATGCAAACCGAGCCCTGCGGCGCGGGCGGCTCTTCTCCAGCGGTTCCTACGCGGTTTGCGCTGCTCCCGCTGCCCGCGGAGAGGACGCGGAGGCAGCGGGGAACTCTGACCGCGGGATGCAGCGGGGAACTCTGACCGCGCCAGAAGCCCCGGGCGGGAGCTCAGCCCCCGGCCCCAGCGCCCAGCTGCGGACGTCCCCCTCTGCGAGGCGGCCGGGCCTTGGCCGTGCCCCCGGGGCCAGCGCCGGAAGGCTCCCGGATCCCCGGACAAAAGCCGGGCAGCGCAGCTCCCCCGCCCCGCCCGGCTGCCCCGCCCGCACCCGGTAAGGTCCGGTCCGGTCCCGTCCCGTCCCGTCCCGTCCCGCGGCGGGAGCCGTCGGGACCCCGCGCTCACCTTCGCGGGACCGCCCGCCCGCCGACATCGCCGCCGCTCGGCCCCAGGCCAGCGCCCAGCCCCAGCGACTGGTCCGCCCCCGGGAGCTGGCCCGTCCCCCACGGGGGCCGATCCCGGCGCTGCGAGCTCCGCGGGGCCGCCCGGCGGAGGCGGCGGCGAGGCCCCTCCGAGCGGGACGAGGCCAGGGCCGGGGTGACCGCGGCCGCGGGGAGGGCGGGAGACGGAACTCCCGCGGCCGCGCCCCGCTCGGGCAGCCCCGAAAATCGTCCCGCTGCAGAAGCCTGGGCTGCGGTTAAGGGATGACGGGGCGACCGGCCGCGAGGCAATATGCTCCTCGGGGGCTCTGCCCGGTCTGTCACCGGCTCCACGCAAACATCGATTCGGCCTTTGGAACGCACGAGCTGCAGGTCGCCTGTCACATCTGCTCAGCCGAGAGATGATCATCTCTGCGGAGAGTCTGACAACGGAGCATCGTCACGCTGCAAACCGCCACCGCTCTGCGCAGCTTTCCGCCGCAGAGCCCGACTGACGCTGCCCTGCCACGCAGGGAAGAAACGTGCAACCGCCACAGGCCAGAGATGCCACCAACGCCTCCACCCCAAACCCATGGCAGTGCTCCTACCTGGGATGCACCTGGCAACCTCCTGAAGGAATGTGCGTGTGTGGGAACCAAAAGGCAACTGCACTGTGAGTTGATTGTCTTCCGAAGTTATCCGGATGGTGACATCGGAGCCTAAAGACATTGGGAGAAGAGCTGTTTGTGGGTAGTGCTAAAGAGCCCTCAGAAACCCAGCATCTTCTCCAGCCACACACAGGCTTCAGCAACAAGCCTCCCTGTGCCTTCCTGTCATGGTCCTTTTCCACATTTTCATGAGAATTCTATTTAGAAATAGAAAATTATTATAAAAGTAATTATTTTTATTTCTGTTCATTCGGTGATATTAATTAATCCCCCAGTAGCAGTTTAAAAGCATTTAGAAAAATCATTCCTTTGGTTGAACTAGGGTGAATACTTGTTAGCACGAGCTGAATCATGACACACAGCACAAGCTCCCCAACAGCAACATGACAAGATCCACCCCCAGTCACAAGACCCCACTCTTGCCCCGCTGGCTGGTGCAGGACCTAGGGACATCTCTAACATAGGCCTTAAAGAAACCACAGAACTCACCAATAACAGGAAGGTCACTGTCAAGTACAACTGTGAAAGCAAAACAAACTCCAGTTACAAAACTAAGTAGAGATTTGCAGACCATGCTGATACTTTGAGGTTTGTGAGCTTGGGAAGCTCCGCAGGGGCAGGAGGCCACAGTTAGTGCTGGGAGGATATGGGCGCTCTGGGCTGCAGAGCAAGTAATCTAGCAGGGCCCTTCCAGCTATGCCATGTGATGCACAACTGTCATCAGAAACTACAAATTGAAGAAAAAAACACGAAGGCTAAGTAGATCCCAAATCTCAGCCAGCAGAACAGCAAAATATGGTCTCTAAAACCCTTCATCACCTTCTTTGGAGATGGCCGCTAAGCCACTAAAAGGTGTTAGTACCTTCTTGCATTGCAAATCCTTCTGTGATTGGGATAACTTTCTCCAGCCAGACATCCTCAGCTGTGATGGCCATACGCCGGTGAGTGTACACATAGATCCTGCAAGCATGGAGAAGACATGGAGGCAATACCTCCTCAATTCTATCATCCCTGTGGGTACAGACAGACGCCATCCCACCCAGCAGCCCCTGCCAGCGCAGCCTCATGCAAACCCCAGAGCAACTTCTCAACCACATGCCCACCCAGCTGCTTGCCCTGTCATTTAAATACAAGTGTATTTGTGTTACCGGTAAAATGCACCAGCCTAAAACCCTGAGGGCTTGGGCTTTTCACCCTGACCACTCGTAACGTACAAGGAGGGGAAACGCCACAATACCCTCAAACCACCACCCTATGGACTCTACCCTGGTGGAAAGTGTTTGGGTTAGGAAAGGGGTTTTCAGACAGCTTTCAATGCCTGTAGAAGACACTCAGAGCTTTTGGCTTTTCCACAGATGTTCTCCCCAGGCTTCCCTGCCCTCCCACCGGCAGACACACTCCCAGCACCCACGCGTGCTCCCCGCCGCTCTCCACCAGGCCCAGGAGCCGGCTCTCCACACTCTCCCCGGCAGCCAGGACGCCCTGCACGGCCTTCAGCGAGGGTCAAGGAAGAGCCGGGAGAGACGGAGCCCGCGGGGCCGCCGGAACCGGGCCGGATGTCAGGGGAAAGGAGGGAGCCGGGCCGGAGAGGAAGGGAGGGAATAGGGTGGAGAAGAAGGGAGGGAGCCCGGAGGGAGCCCGGCCTTCCCGCGCACGGCCGCACAAACCACGGCCGATGCAAAGGATACGATCGCGCACGTCGCGCCCTCCGCCAGGCTCTCCTGGATGGCGACCGACTGGTCCATCTCTCGCACCGGGAGCAGCGGATGCTGCTCCGCGGGACCGGGACCCGGACCGGGCGGCGGCTGCCCCGGCCCGGCCGCTCAGAGCGGCTGTCACGAAGCGCCGCGCCCAGCCCGCAGCGACCCCCCCACCCCTCCCCGCCACCGGCTCCGCCCCGCTCCCTCTCTGCCGGGGGCTCCCCCGCGGCTGCGTCAGTTCCCGGCACCCCGCCCGGCCCGGCTCCGCGGTCCCCGGCCTGCACCGGCGCTCCGCTAGCCCTTCGCTCCGGGACCGCCGCGGGCGGAGCCGGACGCTGAATGACGCGGCGGGGCCGGGGGGGGGGGGGGAAGCCGCTGCCGCCGGCGTCCCGCGAACGACGGCGCCGTCCCAGGAGCCACCCCGAGCAGCGGCTTCACAACTGACCGGATCCTGTGCACCTGCGCAGCGGGATACGGACGCCAGGAGGGCACGGGACCGGAGGGGCTGGCGGCCCGGAGCGTCCGCAGAGCTCTCCCGCGGGGAAGGGGAAGGGAGAGGAGAGAGCTCTGGGGTCAGTGGAAAGCTGGGAGGGTTTATTTCCTAGTAAAATCAGGAGCTCTTTTTTCACGAGCACCTTGAATTAGTTTTTGTGCAATTTCAGGACCCAGCTGGCACAATCCAGTTTATTATGCAAATAAATTACTGCAGAGTGCGTGAGCAAGTGCCATAAAATGTCACCAGAGTCTTCTGCATAGTAGAGATGGGAGAGTTTGGCCTAAGTCAGCTCTTTCTAGAGATGGAGGAGCGAGAGCCAAGATCTAGAGACTGGGGAAAACCCAAGCAAGCACCGGTGAAGTCACCCCTTCGCTGCTTGTGCTGCACTCCCGCAGCCCTGCAGCACGGACAGAAGGCTGCAAAGAGGAAATGAAAGGAGAAGGAATGGTCTGAAATGCCTGCTGCAAACACTAAACCTTTGTTCTTACAAGAAACAAGGTCCGGGAGAGGGTTTTGAGATAGAAATCCCCTGGGTTTTGTCCTAGTTTCACTTGCTATGGATACACTGACCTTGTGGCCTAAACCAAATTTAAAATGCCCCAAAGGTTTTGCTGCAGTTTCCATGCAGAGCGCAGCTCAGGGAGGGGGAAGGGGCCGGCTGTCACTTCAGTGAGGCTGGTTTCATCTACTCGCCATCCGCTGCACGATGGCTTCCTGGTCTGCGGGACCTCCTAGGGCTGGCAGACAGAAGCCTTTCTGGAGGCAGCCAGGGCCTCAAACGAGCACACGCGGGATCATCCTCCCCTTCCCACACATCACATCATGTTCAGCCACACTCAGAACAACCATCACTGAGCAGGGGACTGACACACCCGTTTCTATATTTTTGCAATCTTTTTTTTACAGAGAAGAGTGGCAGAGGACAGCAGAGCGTTTACATGACCACGGCACACTGACACCAGGGAATTCTGGCGGACACACAATGCAGCAGCTCCCTGTGATGCAATAACAGGTTGGGGGAGCATGGGGGGGGTGGTTCACGTTACTGGATCACATCTCTGCTCTGCCTTGAGCAGCAGAGAATCACAGATGTGAAACAGCATCATTTAAAACATGAGACACTTTTAGAATAATCCCATTTTCCTGCCTAGGAACTGGAGATGAAACAGTTACTAATTTTACCTACCCACATGAGCTATTTCAATACCAGAGCAGTTTTAACCTAATGAGTAAGAGGGTGCCCATAAAAGCTGCACTGCAAACACATTATGAACTAGGGCAGACTCTGTGCCTCCAGTCAAGGCAGAAGTTCCTGGGTTTTAAGCAGGCTTAACACCTTCTTGTTCCTGCTCCTGAGGTCTCTCATTCCAGCAGCTGCAGTCCCAGCAGCACAGAGGCCCATGCTGCAGCAGCTCTAAGAAACAGTTATTAGCTTGCAAATCTCACAGGCCTCCAGGTTTTTCTCAAGGCAGGGAAGAATCCCTCTTTGTAGCTTCCTCAGGGCAGAGAGTAAGTGCTTAGTGGCCTCAGCTGAAGTCAGAGAGTGTCAGGGATCCTAACAAGCGCTGCAGAGCACCACTGCAGGAGGGCAGGCTGCAGGCTGCCTGGACGGCTGCTTACCCCCACAGGGAAGTGGACACCCTGTAATTCAGGAGAACCACCACCCCAAACACCACAAGCTTCAAGAGCGGGACCAGAGTCACCTGCCCAGCACTATTAATGTGAACTTTGCCATCCAGTTTGAGGCAGCTAGCCTTCAGGGTAGCTGGGCAGCACTCCTGGTAACAGGCAGCCTTCATCCCACCGGCACAGACTGGCTTGGCAGCCTTGCAGGCTTTGCTGCATCCTGCCACATAACTCAATCCAGTCTTCTTCATCTGGAAGGAGGAGAGAGACATTAGCCTAGGGTCCTGCCAGGCCTTTACAGTTCACAACCCTGCTCCTGGGCTGTCCTGCTCTTTAGCCACAAAGCCGTACCTCACAGAAGTCATGCCCGACAATGCATCTAGCAACAGTCTTCTTGCCTTTGAAACATCCATCCCCGTGACAGGAGAACGCTGCACACACTTTTCCCTACAAGAGAGGGACAGAGGAGACTCTGTGCTTTCATCCGTCTGGAAGAGCAGGACATCCAGGACAGAAATTGAGCTTCTTTCCTGGAGGGGTCATTTCCAAACCCTTCTCTGTTCTGTGGTATTTAGCGAGTGCGGTCTCGGGCATTTTAGATACAGAGATAAAAGACCAACAGCGCCCCGTCTGAAACTGCAGGAAGCTGTAGCAAAACACCAGCGTAGCAAACAAGTTTCAAGCCTCCTTTTCCTTCCTCTTAAGAGGGCTCTACAAAGATAAGCACCTTCCCCTCCATGTAGCCTCAGGAGAAAGGCTGCAGTGCCGGGCTGGTGCCTGTGCCCTCCCTGCAGCTGCAAGAAAGGCTCACCCCTGAGGAAGAATGGACTGCGAGGAAGGCTCACAACCCAGTTCGTTCAAACTGCTTGAACAGATGCAAGTGCTAGGCTTGGGAGCAGACCCATTTGACAGGACTCGTTCATTATAGACTCTCTTCCTTTCAAAGCTCTTTAGGGATTTGTTCCCTTTCCAAGGGCAGCTTTTGACTCTGTAAAGCAGTTGCGGGAGGGACCTTTCCCTCTCCCCCTGCTCAGGTGGACCTCAGACCTCCCAGCAGCTGCAGCCCCAGCAGAACCTGTATCCACAGCAGTCTCTGCCTGGCTGGTACCTACATTTCGGGGGGGAGCTCGGGTGGTGGTGGTTGTAGGCGGCACAGTGGTGGATGGTAGGTCACCTGCAGACACACAAGAAGCTCTGTGAGGCTGCACCCAGCATACAGCTCACGCAGAGCCCTCCATGGCCACACGTGGGACAGATTCAACAGCATGGCTCATACGATGGAACAACCCATCCCCTTGCCCAGCTCCAAAGGACAGAGTGAACCTCAGGGCAGAGGTGACTTAGGTGATGATGCAGCCACAGCCAGCTCTCTGCAATGGGTTTTGCCCAACCACCCCCCTCCTGCGCAGCAGGATTAACCTCAGACCCTCAGATGGCCGGGAACCCTGCGGGGAGCTACCGTAGGAGCTGGCGTTGAGCTGCAGGCAGAGCAGGGAGTTGCAGCAGTCCAGGGCACACTGCTGTGCGCTCACACTGCTGTTGGTCCTGCACATTGTGCCGCACGCGCTGCTGCACCTGGCTGTGTAGTTTGTGCTGGAGTAACGATAGAGCTGCAACAGCAAAGCCAAAGGAAAAAATGCCGAAGTGTGACAAGGTGCCATTATGAAAGAGCAGAAATAACTGAGAGAGAGAAGGGAAACAGAAGGCTGACACAGACTCAGAGCACTGTCAATCCCCAGTGTAGAGAAAGAGAAACAGTCTTTGCCTCTCAGCACCCCTGCACCTCAGTGAGCTCCATACCTCACAGTAAGTCCCGTTATGGCAGGTCACTGTTCCGTTGGCATGGGCTTTATCCTGGTAACACCTCTCCCCAGAACACTGAAAGCTCTGGCAAATGAGCTGGAGGGAGAACACACCAGCATGTCACCGTGCAGTGAAGCCTCCTTGGTGCTGTCCCCAACTGCAGCCTCACTTGTCTGGAGGAGCTGCCTTTGCACACCCACCCCCTGTGCCCAAGGTGCTTCCCTTACACTGCAGGAAATGCTCCCTCCCATGGCACTCCAGTCTCTCCTGAGAGACCAGCTGGGCTAGAGATCCTGTCCATAGGGCTGTAACAGCCCAGCCAACAACCCTCTTCTCATTCCTTTCCTTACCGGTGTTTCTTCTGTACCATTCACAGAGACGTTGGCAGCCAGTGAGGCTTCGCTGGCGGCAGCTGTGGCCACTGAGGACTTGTTGGTGTCTACTGAGGCATTGTTGGTGGCAGCAGCCATGGCCACCAAGGACTTGTTGGTGTCCACTGAGGCCTTGCTGGTGGCAGCAGCCACAGCCACCAAGGCCGCCTTGGCAGCAGCAGCCGTGGTTGGGGCCACCAGGGCCTTGTTGTCATCCACTGAAGCATTGTTGGCGGCAGCAGCTGTGGCCCCTGAGGCCTTGTTGGCGGTCGTAGTGGCTGCGGCCTTGGTGGTTGCCATGGCCTTGTTGGTGGCCACTGTGACCTTGTTGGCAGTGATGGCCAAGGCCTTGTTGGTGGCAGCCGATGCCACTGAGATCTTGGCAGCAGCGGCCATGGCCACTGAAGTCTTGTTGGCAGCCACCAAGGCCTTGTTGGCGGCAGTGGCTCTGGTCTTGCTGGCAGCAGTGGCCGTGGATGCTGAGGTCTTGTTGGTGGCCACCAAGGCGTTGCTCGTGCTGGTGGCCATTGCCAGTGAGGTGGTGCTGGTGACTGCATTGTGCTCTGGAAGACATAAAGTTCCCCTCCGGTGAAGCAAACACCAACCTCATGCTCAGTAATGCCTGCACCCCTTTTCAAGCCACAGCACAGTGCAAAGGGATCTGTGGCATTGTTGGTGGTGGCATCAGTCACGTGGTTCTTGGGATGTGGATGGCAGTGACAGAATGTCCCAAAGTCTGTTTGCAGCCAGGGACTGGGCAGCCCAACAAGCAGCTCAGATGCAACAGGCCACTGAAGCAGCACTACAGCCAGATGTTACAATAGCTTCTCCCTCCCCCTTCCAGCCATGCTGCATGTGAAGACCAGGTTTTTCTCAGATTAAAACCTTTTGAAAAGGTTCCTCAGTGCAGCTCCATCCTACAGAATACAGCCTGGAGGAGAGAGTGACAAAGTCCCCCTTGCACCACGCTGACTTTGCCCAAATCCCCACGGGACCCCCACGATTCCCTTGGGGTGCAGAGCTCACCTGCTGTGGCACGAGGGTCCTGGACACAGAGGTGCAGAGCCAAGATGCAGAGCAGCAGGCCTGGAATGAAGTGGGGACAACTGAGACCACCAAATCTGCCACCTGCTTTACTCACATCTCAAGAAGCCTCCCCAGCAGCACGGGCAGCTTGCCCTCAAAATGCCAAACTCAGCTCTAGCCAGCCCCCCTGGAGCAAGATGGTGGCCAGTTCCCCTCCCCAGGTCATAGGCACACCTGAGGTCAGGGACACAGCTGAGGTCAGCGGCCTGTGCTGACTGCAGACCAGCAGAAAGACCCCTGAACCTGCCCAGAGCCCCAGGGACCAGCAGCCATCCCTGGCCCCATGGGGCCTCTGGCATGACCTCCAAGAGCTAGGGCAGGGGACAGATGTCCTGGGCGTGCCAGGGCAGATGCCACTCTGTGCTGCACTAGAGCCCCTGTTACCTTGAACTGGGGGGACAAGATGCCGGTGACCTGCCATCTTCATCCACCAGCACAGCAACTTCCCCTGGGACCTGGTGGGAAGGGGCACAGTCAGAGCTGGGCAGCAGGAGGGGACAGTCCGGTGGTCACTGCTGTGGTCACTGCAGCACATGCTCCTGCATCTGCCCAGTGCACAGCTCAGGATGAGGTGGCAGAAACAATGAGGACAGGTTACATAAAAAGAAACTTTTCCTGTTGAGGTGTTTTTGTTTGTTTTTTTAAGAAACCTTTCTCCTACGTAATTCTATGGCCTTTGTTCTGGGCACCATGGGACACCAGGGAAATGCAGGTTGTTCAGCACTCCAGTTTGGTCCCTGCAGTGGCAGGACATGACTTTCAGGCAGGAATGGGTGCCTGGCAGTGACAACACCCACCAAAAGCACCTCTGAAAACTGCAGCCCAGGTTGTCTCAACAGACTCTCAACCCAGAAACCATCTGACGTACAAATAACCAGACAATTCAGCGCCCTTGTTGCTGCGCTCACCTGGACTTTGGGAGCAGCAGTCAGGTCCTTCCAGCCACAGCTGCAACAGGAGGTGGTTGAAAAGCGCAGAAGGGGCCTGGGAGCTGCCTACCCCAAGCTGAACTCCTGATGCACCCCTGCAGTGCTGGGTGCCCGCTCCCATGGGGCTGCCACCTCTCCCCTGCGGCTCAGCCCAGCACAGCCTCTGTCTCTGGCTCCTACACCAGCAGCTGCATGGGCTCAGCCCCAGGACACTCACAGTCGCTCTCTCCCGAGAGGCTCCAGAACCTCTGAGGCTGCTGCGGCAGCTGCTGACAGGCCCCAGGGGCACCACGGATGCTGGCAAGCAGGAGCCCCCCAGGAGCCCTGTGCTGCCGTTGGTGTGGTAACCCCCTACCCATGTGCGCAGCTGCTGCCAGGAGCCCCATAGCAGACTCTCCAGAGCAGTTCTCACTGTGGATGGAGAGTCTGGTGTGAAAAATGCCTGTTTCCAGACACAGCTACACAGAAGGCCCTCAGGAGCTGTCAAAGAGCAGAACACAGACCTGTCAGTTCTGGCACACAACTCATGTGGAACACAAACAGGAGCATTTAGAGCTAAAGTGGCTCTCCCTAGCAAGAGGTGGAGATGCTCTGGATCATAAAGAGCTGTTGCACTGCAAACACTCAAATATTTCTGGTTAACTCACAATGAACAGCTCTGTCCTTTCCACCTGCCCATCTCTGTGCATCTCCTCTCCCTGCCAGCCCTGGGCATGGCACACACATCCCTTTCATGCAGGATTTCCCACCTGCCTGGCCTGGGTACCACAGCCCTGGGGCTGTGAGCAGCTGACCACCCAAACCAAGCAAGGAAACCAGGCAGCACCTCAGGGAAAGCCTTACAGATGGAGCTGCCTGGCAAAGCTGCTGCAGCAGCTTCCCCTGGGGATGGGCACAGGAGCCACTACTGCTTCCCAGCAGGGAGAACAGGGCTCTGCCAGTGGTGGTTGGACTTCATGAGGGAGCAGGTTCAATGGACAGTTTTTCTGCTGTAAAGCTCCTGGTTACATCCTTGCATGTGCCTCCACACTGCTGTCATATTCTGACTACAAAGAGGTGTCTGCACAGCTTCCCTCTGCCCAGCCCCTTCCTCTGCTGCTCACCACCATGGTTTGGGAAGTTGTGCCTGCTTCAGTGCTTCCCACGACACCCAGCACTCTATTGTAGGAATATCTCTGCTTTCCACTCAAATCCTTATCTCCTTAGCTAGGCAAACAATGTAGACATGACTCCTCTCTATGGAGAACAACTAACCCTCCCCTCCTCTCTCACAATCTAGGCCCAGTCAGTATTCCCCAAGGACCAGAGTGGCTGAAACTTGTGTAGCGACCACTGAGGCTCTTATACAGAGTCAAAGAGAAGACAATGCAGGCTGGCATCTCCCTCACCTTTCAAACCAGAGAAGGTTCAGACAACAGCACCAAGTGGGATGCCAATGCTGCACAGCCAAGCCCAATTCTGGGGCAGGCCAGGAGTGAACACACACCAGGCACAGCCTCATCCCAAGAACAGCTTCCCCCAGAGCAGGGACAGAGCCCAGAAGCCCTGACTCACCCTGTCCGTCTGCTCCACGAAGCGCCAGCAAGATCCTGCTGCTGCTGCCAGCAGTGGAGTTGAGCACCGGCAGTGGCTGCAGCCCCGGCCCCACCAGCTCACACCCTGGTGCCAGCAACCAGCCCCACCCCTCCCAACCACCAGCTGCGCAAACCATCACCCAGGGGAAGTGTTCACTACCTGCTGCTTTGCAGCATCCAAGGTGCTGCACAGCGACCAGAGAAAGGGTTTTTTCGATGCTAGAGACATCACACAACTCCGCACCAAAATGAAGCCCCACCCAAGGGGCTGGAGGGGGCACAGGGACTGCCAGGCATGACGCACATGGCCTCTGCACGATGCCTCTTGCAATTGATGTCGCAGCGTGAACATTACGGGGAACATCCAGACATCTCTGAGCGCAGCCCTGAGGAGCACCAAGAACACTCCTTAAATCACAGCAGCCACCTCTAAATGCCTCATATTCCCATCACAATCCTCAGGCACCACAGCTCAAGTCACCAAAAGGATCTGCACTAGAATCTACGGCATCTCTCAAGTCAACAACAGCGTTGGAGAAATTACCAACTGCACACAGGGCCCAACCTAAATTAAGCTCAATTATTAATCCCCTGAAAAAAATCCCAGTGGACCAATCTCCTCAGGGAGACAGACCTGAGGGCAAGCAGCAACACAAGCCAAATACATTTGTTTTGCAAAGGAGCTCAAAGATAACCACAAGCTTACAGTAAGCAATAGTATGGGGCCGTTACTCATCATCAGCATGCAATGTTCTCGTGCACTTAACAGAAAGTCAATCCTCATCATAAAAATTTCCATCAGAAGAGGAATGAGAGGAGCAATTGTTTCTGACAAATGAAATTGCATAAAAAGCATTTAAAAAATACCCTAATCAAATCTCTTCCTTCCAGCATACAAAAGGAAACAAGTTTCTCAGCACTTCCTAAATTAAAATCAGTTTATTTTTCAATGCTTTTTTTTAATATAAAATAACGTCACAAGTCTGCTTTTCACAAGGGGCTTACTAGAAAGCAATGCTATAAAGTATCCTTGAAATCTATATTCATGCACATACAAAACCCAGAGACTGAAGAAGAGTCAGAGCTGCTGACATTTCTCCGCTTGATTTTCAGGTGTGAAATCCTTTGCTTGGGAAAAGCTACAGCAGCCCTTGACGTTTCAAGTCTTCATAGGTCTTTTTATTCACCACGTTCCCACTGGAATCCTCATATTCCTCCTAGAATGGAACGAACAGTTTAGAGACACCTGGACACAGCCTGACCCAGGCTGTAATTTCTGCTGGACACAACCGTCCTGCCAAGGACCTCTATACGTGAAGTAGTGCAGCAGATCCACCAGCAGGCTCTGTGAGAGCCGAGACAGAATCGTTGCAGCTGTACCATGGGCTGCGCTTCCCACAGCTGCCCGGCGCAGAGCTACAAAATGGTTTGAGACAGAAACTGAAGAGAAGGCACCAGTGCAGGTGAACACACCGCTCACCACAGCCTGCTTTCCTCTCACAAACCAAACATGACATCAGTGTTGTAAAGCAGCCTATTAAGAGTCTTACACAAGGACCGAGCCTGTCCTATCATAGCTGCCTCTGAGCACAGAGCACAACACAAAGTGCTCTTCACAGCCCACCACTAACAGGAGCTGTGCAACCAGCAGCACAGGTTCCTGCTCATCCCTCCAGCAGGCAGGGGACTCCCTGAGAGAGTGTCTTGTGACACAGCCAGACAGTTCACACAAGGTAAGTGGGGAGTTCCCACAGACACAGGACTAGAGACAACCCTAGGAAATCTCACCTCTGTATCAGGCTGCCACCTCTCTGAAGCCTTCTGCTGTTTCAGCTTCGCCCACACTGTAAATACAAAGTCATACAGGATCTGATGCCATTTCCCTTGAGATTATAGTTTTTGATTTAGTAAAATACACACCTGGGCTTTTCTTTTTTCTTTTAAAACTGTCACTTCAACAATCCAAGAACTTACCTAATACTTATTATGAATTTATCACTCCCCTTATATTTATTGAAAGACACAGAACTAAAGCAAACAAGGCTTTAAAGTGATCGTATAGGATGGGACACAAGAGAAAGGTCCAAAAAAGCTACTTCAGAGATACAGCTCCAAAGGTAGTAACAGCTTGTTTGGGAAATCCAGGCTTTACTTGTTCGGTTTCTTCTAGGCAAGAATTAATTTACCTCCAGGAACCATAACCTGTATCTGTTAACTTAAGCAGGGACGATTAAAGACACAATCTCTGCATGAGTCAGCCTCCTCAAAACATGAGCACAGATGAGCCACATTAAATTATAACCACTGTAAGTCCCAAGTACTTTCAAAATCTGCCTACAGGATCTACCATTTCTGAAGATTTTTCTGTCTTCCCTGGGAAGATGTGGATGAACACCACCTAAGTGGTGTGCACCTGAGAGTCAGATGTAGCCATCCTCTGCCTAAAGAAATGCTGACCCACTGCACTTGGCTGCGATTTACTGCAAAAAGCATCACAGACCAAACGGGTGTCAGCAAATGACCATTTCGCTGTCAATCCCAGCAAGGACCTACTCCTGCAGGTATCCAACAAAGGAAAAAAGGCACTCTCCTCCTAAGAGCTGGAAGGAGGGATGGGCCTTCCTTAGATGTTTCTTACCCTCTGCCCCCAGACTAGTCTCTGGTCACAGAGTAAGACAGATTTTTGGTGAGAGCTAACACAAGTGTTCTTATGCCATGTCATCAGCACTTACACGAGACTGCGTCCTCAATCTGCGTGACGTTGGCAAAATGGGCCGTGTTGGGAATGCCCAGGCACCTCATCCCGTGAGCATGTCGCCACTCCTGGGGAGAAGAGCAAGAGACAGCACATGAGAGGGAACATCTCTTCATCTGCAATGCCAAAACTAGAAAGACTTATTAAAATCTGGACAGAGTGAAACAAATACTATCAAAATAAAAATCTACCAGTCCTATAAATTCTAAACCCCCCCCCCCCCCTTTTCTGTATTTTAGACAGTAATAATACACTGGCAGCCAAAAGGCTCTCTGCACCAATCAGACCTGGATGCTGGAATCAGCGTTCAAACATGGGACTGTACAGCAGCTGGCAGATCTTAGCATGCCCTCCGTAATTCACAGCTCCACACACATGGCCCCACAGCATCAGCCCAGACCCACCGGTTAGAAGCAGAAGAAGAGCCACACAAGCACCCCAGGAGTTTACAAGTTACTGACTATAAAGATTATCTGAACGCAGCGCTGATGTTTTTGTAGCAAAATGCTACTTACTGCAAAGTGACGCTGGAAAGCTTTGGGCCCTCGGTAGGTGTAGTTACCGCAGATCTCACAATTGTAATTGATGTTTAAGCCATGTAGTTTATATAACCAGTATGGGATTGGCTGACAAGTGAAGAGAAACAAAGATCAGGACAAATGACAGGTGCGTAAGAGCAGTGGAGTCAACGACATCTCCCACTTCGCCAGACACGACAATCTCCGTTACCTTGCCATCCCAGCCAAGAGGCAGATTTTTAGGATTATAAATTATTTCATTTTCTTCATCTTCACTCTCACTCTCACTGATCTGCTCTTCCTCCTCCTCCTCCCTCTCTTCCCCTGTCCGTGCTTGCTTACGCTGCACATTCTCATGAGTGAGGTGTCTCTGTTCCTGGAGTATGAGAAAAGAGAAGGAATTGTTCACACAACACAACAGCAACAAAATTACTCTCATTTTACTGAGCTAAGAACTTAAGTTTTTAGCATAACACTTCCTACTTGCAAAGGATAAAAACCTCATACTACCATTAGCACCTCCAAGGTGATGAGCAAACAGCAACAGTCACCCTGCTGAAAGCAATCACCCCAAACTTACTCAAGGACTTAACACAAGCATCAAGGCAGGACAAGTAAAGGTTTACAATATCCTGTGATCAGGCATAAGAGTAAGAATTATCTACACTGATGTGGTGCCTAGAACTGAAGAAAGAAGAAAAGAGAAGACAGCACAGGCTTCCCCAGGGAAAGATGTAACCTCTGTATGTGGGTCTGAGGTAGACACAAAACATGCCTGTTCCAAAAGCGTGCCAAAGAATTAGCTAATGGAAACAGAAACGCACCCCATTCTACTGACTGGCAGAAAAAGCTCTCTGCCAACACACACTTTTAAGCATTGCAATTCCAGACATGAAAAAAAGTCTTCTGGGCATGCTGTCTGTGAAAAGCACTGGGTAAAGAAGTGCATGACCTTTCTGTCACTATTTGGCAGCTCTGAAAGAAAGCTCAAAGGCAAGATAAAATCCTTACCCCAAGAACTTCCACATACTCATAAATCTGAGCTTCCAGGAATGCAAGATCTTTATTTCTTTCAGTGTCTCTAGAAATAGATAAAGAAACTTTGAGAAAGTCCATTCCAGACCTGCAAACATCACGAGTACACTGAACTCCTGAGGACACATTTGACATGTACGCAGCAAGAAAACAGAAACAAGCCCCAAACAGCTCCTGTACACTGAGCTGCATACAAATGCACAAATTCAGCTCTGATATCTTCTGTTTGGTGCAGAACTATTGGGTCAAACAATAAAACCTTCCAATCCTCCAGAAATCTCTCTGTCATGACTACACAACAGTGATGTCTACAGAATACTCCTCATCTAAGTGAAGATGACACCAACCTCAGAATGACCTTCAGAAACTCACCTTTTGCTGCCTTTTGTCTTTGGATTCTTCGCAAACAAGGAAGGATCGAGTGCTTCCAGAGATTTGCCTTTAGTGCTAAAAAGTCTCTGAGCACGCTCCTCCAGAGTCCTACAGAGAAGCAGGGAGGACATGAATCCAAAACATAGTTTTACGCTTCCTGAGAACTATCTGATTCATGCAACAAAATTCTAAATCTAGCTTTTAAGAGACCATGAGATTTCCTGTTATCTTTGTGTTCATTCCTTAACTCAAATTCTTCTAGAAAACAGTCTTCAGTACAAGAGCTTTTTCAGAACAGCAGATTGCAAAATCCCCCGATTGGTTCTCAATGTTCTGTCTTTCAAATAGCATTAGGGTAATTCTTGTACAATAGCAATGACAAAACAAGTACCCCATAAAGGAACACAAGACAGGAAGACTGAAAAGGAACTATAAGAAGACTGCACCTTACCCGCCACATTTTAGACCCAGGGCCAGCAAAGCTGATTTTAACCTGTCCAGTCCCAGGGAGGCCAATTCCTGTTCAATTAAACCACCATAAGAGAGGAGCTATTAAACAAATACAATATGGATGTATGTCCATTTTAGCTCATTCAAAAAGCTAAAAAACCCCCAAACCAAAACACCACCAACAAAACAACAACAACAAAAATGAACAGCATTCAAGAAAGGACTGCCAAGGGTGCACCACTCCTATGTGAAAAATGAGGAACATGGAGAAATTAAGTCATCAGCTTTATCAAAGTTTTAGCCAGAGAGCCAGAGACAAAAGTACACCAAGTAAAATTATGAAAAGAAACAAAATGACCAAGCTTTCACGTGCTAAAATTTAGCACTGAGAGCAGAGCACTGAAAACATACCTCCCAAGAGGAAAAAGCTGAGAGGTCCAGGTGGGCTCCAGCATGGGTGAGCGCACTGCTGGTCTCTTTCTGCCAAGAAAACATACACACAAGGTCTTTATGACATCCCTGAACACGTAATACAATAGTCTAACCTCAAGAAAAGTGGTTCATTTCACAGAGAAAAAGTCTCTCACTGAAATGATCAATGGAACAACAGAAAAGATACAAACTAAAACTTTAAAACCATTATTTTCAAACTGATTAAGTTGCTTTTCAACCCAAGTTAGTTCCAAATTGCATCTCTGAGATGCATAACTGCACATCCTGCCGTGAAACAGCCTCAGGGTGACTACAGACAACTCACAGAACGCCGTTCACAAACACAGCGGCATTGGCAGGGGCTTAACGACCGCTCACCGGCCAGCCAGGGAACGTTCCATTTTCCCACTTCTTCTCAAACTCAGTCTGAATTTTCCCAAAAAGTTCATTCTGGTCCAGTAAGGGTTTCACTCGATCTGTGTAATCCTGTAGGTACTCCAGAAGCATTTCAAGGTACCTGTCAGAGTAACCATGAACACAGGCCATTCAACATCAACCTCTAACACATTTCTCTAACCCCATCCTTGGAAAGCAATTATCCCCTAATACTCCAAGGCCGAGTCATCAAGATTACGTCAGTTTTGAGCACGCGGTTTCTCGATACAGAAGTTACAAGGACAAAGTCAGGCAAGGAGTCTACTCCACGAAGTAGAACATGGCTTTCCACATTCTCGCTCTGCTGTCTCGGGGCTCAGACCCATGACTGGGTTACCACAGCTCAGTGGCCCAATGTACAGGAGTTAGGTTGGACTGTTAACTACATTCCTAGCTGCTGGACACTTAACAAGTAAATTCCTTTTCATCAGCTGCCACAGAAGCAGCAGGTGGGCAAAAAGGCTCACCTCTTATATTCAGCATTTTTTCTCTCCTTGGGAATATCGAAGAGTTGGTCAAATGTAGATAAGTAAGTGATATAATCCAATTTCTAAGAAGAAAAAAGTTTGAGTTAGACTTTGTACACATGCAGCCAAATTACCTCCCAGTTTCCAGACCAGAAGAAAGTCACCGGCTCGTGACATTATTCTGGCCTGCAGAGGCCCAGGGTTCTCTCTGCATTAACACATCAGTGCTTGGTACAGAAAATGAGAGGCTTTTCACAAGGCTGTCATTACATTAACAATAACAGAGATGCCAACTGAAGAGAGCAAAAGAGGAGAGTCACAGAGCAGCATTCAGAATTCAGATGCTGTCAAGCTCTATGTGCAGCAAAGTGACTTTGAAACAGCCATTTGGAAATAACTCATTTATGTAAGAAAAAAGCCCCATAAACAACCATGAATCAGCCACAGAAAAAACCCCTCCGCCTTAAGCACTGAGGCTGCCCAGAGCCATCGACCACTCACCTCCGACGATTTCAGATTGATGTACTTGAGGTAACAGTCGTGCAGGTCTAAGTATCGTCCGTACCCCTCCTCATCTGTGAACTCCACCAGATCTGCAGGAAAGGTCACAAAAAACTTCATTATGAGCTTAATCTTCCCAATGTATTACGTACGGGCTTTACAACTCGAGAAGGATTAACTGTGGACTAATTTACACTTAACAAAGATGTTTACAGGGCAAGCACGATACACCTGACTGCTGCTCTGTCAGCAGAGCATTCCTCAGGAGCAGCACCACTCCTGCAGAATGTTCCAGGGGGCTGCAGCTGAGATGGATTTAAACGACAAAAGAACAGTTTTCAGAAGTCATTTAGTAAAGGGGAGGTGGAACCGAACTGAGCACACCAGACCAAACTACTCATTACATAAGGCCTCTCAAGCAAGCACTGTATTTTCAAGTAAACTGGCCTTAGAGAAAAACTACAAACTAACTTTGAGCCTCTTCACTCGGGTTGTCTCTGGCCTTCAGCAGCTCCTCAAACTCCACTGACATCGGAACGCAGATCTTCAAGGACAGACAAAAGTTACAGAAAAAAAAATTACTTCAGCTAAAGTCCCACGATAATTAATACAAAACCACAACAGGTTGCAGACAATAAAACTGGTCACTTAAAAGGTTTCCAAAGCATTTCTTCACTGCTGATTTTGTGCAAAGCCTGAGTTTAGCCAGCACTGACAGGGGCCAGCTCAGTCGCAGCGTGCAGCGCACACGGTCAGCATCTCGCACCGCTCTCGTGGGAGCTTGTCTGGCCACTGCAGGGATGGGGTCCAACAGATCACTTGCTCTTACAAAGCAGCGAACGACGTACCTCGTTGGGGTGCTTCCGGTGAAATTCCTTAATTTGTTTCAGTCTGTTGTAGAATTCTGCAAATTCATTTGGCCCTGAAATGGCACTGAGTTCTTCCTTCCGTAAGCTATGAGTTCATGAAAAAAAAAGGACACAAGTGGAAAGGGAAACGTGTGACACCAGTACAGCCTTTCAATCACACAAAACTCAGGTAAGCAAGACTGAGGGAGCTGGGGCTCTTTAGCTTGGAAAAAAGGAGACTGAGGGGTGACCTCATCAGTGTTTATAAATCCATAAAGGGTGAGTGCCGGAAGGATGGAGCCAGGCTCTTCTTGGTGATGCCTGATGACAAGACAAGGGGCAATGGGTGGAAGCTGAGGCATAGGCAGTTCCATGTACACATGGAGGAATTTTTTCACTGTGAGGGTGACAGACACTGGAACAGGCTGCCCAGGGGAGCTGTGGAGTCTCCCTCTATGGAGATATTCAAACCTGCCTAGACACGTTCCTGTGTGCCCTGGTGTAGGTGATCCCACTCCGTCAGGGCGGTTGGACTGGATGATCTTTTGAGGTCCCTTCTGGCCCCTGACATTCTGTGAAGTCTGACTGCAAAGCCTCATAAAGCCACATCAGGTCTTACAGCCCACCAGGCTCACAAGTTGAGGCTGTGGGACACACCTCCCACTGAACACACTGTGATCTCCAGTTACAGACCTCCAAGGCAACTCACAGCCTGCCCCCAACTTAAACCAAGCAAACAATACAATGTGTGTATCCAGTGTGTACATATCCCACATGCAACCTGTGTCCTGCTCCTTTCAGTCTCCAAAACTTGCTTCCTGGTTTCATGTAGCAGCATCACTTCTCATGCATTTATAATTGACTTAAAAGTGCCCCCAAGGTCTTCAGCAAAACGCATTCAGCCGTTCAAAAGGACACACACCAGATGAGGCGTTTGTACAAGCACTTACCCGTCCTTGTCATCATACAGATCTCTCAGGTTGCCACTCACTTCCATGTACCTCTAGAAAAAAAACAGAAGAATGCCACAGGACATTACCAGCGACCAGACCCCCTCGTTCCCGGCTCGGCAGCACCGGGCAGCGACCTGGCCTGCGTCCCGGGGCCCGCGGCGGGGACCATCCCAGGCCTGCCAGGGCCGCCGTCCGTCCCCACTCCCGCCCCCGACGCACTCACGTCCTGCATGGCCCGTGTCCGGTGGTCCGAGTTTATCTGGTCGCGGAGCTGCGGGGAGAGGGGCGAGGTTAGCGCGGGCCCGGATCCTCCCCGCCGCCCCACCCTCCCCCTCCCCGCCGCCCCGGACGCACCGTGGACTTCTTGGTGAGCATCTCCTTCACCATCACGTCCATAAGCCGCTCCCGCTCCTCATGGTACCGCCGCTGCTGCTCCAGGATGGTCTCCATCCTCCCGCGCCCGACCGGAAGCCGCCGCTCTCCACTTCCGGTCCCGCCTGCGCCCCAGGCTCCGGCCTGGCCTGTGTCCCAAGGGAAGGCTCCGGGGCTCCCCCGCGCCCGGCGCGGAGGTTCCGGTCCTGGCGCTGCCTGCGCGGCTGCTGCTGAGCTAGACCCGCGGGAGCCGGGGGGTCCCGGGGGCCGCCTGGGTGCAAACAGACGGCCCCGGCGCCGCGGGGAGCTGCCCGTGCAGGGCCACGGCGCGGGGCGGTGAGCGGACGCCGGTGGCCTTGCTACCGATGGTGACGGTGCCACGCTCCAAGGCGCTCTGAGAGCGGCCCCGGCGCTTCCTCTGGCCGAGGGGCGGGATTTCTGCCGTCGCCGGCCCGAGCTGACCGTGCTGCGGCTCTGCGCTGCTGAGCCGGCAGCGCCCCAGGGAACGGCTTTGGCGGCAGCTTCCCCATCTGCCCGCGCAAGGAACGGCAGCAGGGGCCGAGCCCGGGGCCTCAGTGGCAGAAGCAGTTGCTGGAGGAGATCACGGGCCTGGAGGCCGCGGGGGCACCCGCCCCGCACGTCGCAGCCACGGCAGGGCTCGGGCCCTCCCACGGTAGGGGAGGCTCGAGGAGCTGAAGCCACCTTGGAGCAGCTCCCCGATGCCTCAGCAGCTCCTCAGCCGCGCTGTTGCCGGGCAGAGACAGATCGTTGTGCAAGTGCTAGAAAAGCAACTACAAAACCGAAGTTGCTGACAGCATGACCTGGACAGAATCTGGGCACTGGAGCCCGCAGGGGGGCTTGCAAAGCTCCCTAGCACCCCTTTTCCCACCATTTCCACCAGCGCTGTTATTAACAGGCTCAACACCCCGCAGTGGCACAGGCCTGGGAGCACAGGGTGTGCCCCTTGCTGCTGAGGCCACAGGGGCGTGCTGGCTCTGGCCCCCCGAGACTCATCTGGGTGGGCGGGTGGGTGTGGGCTGTGCCCCTGCTCCACTGCCAGACTCCCACTGCCGAGCGCAGCTCCCTGAGACAGTAGTGGGGGACAGGGCGTCGCTCCAAGAGGCTGCACGCGTCACCCTGGGAGCAGGGGACAGGCAGCAGACATAGCAGCAGGGCTTGGGGCCTCACCTCCCGGGTGCTTCCTGCCCTTTCTGCAGGAAGAGACACAAGTCTGGTGGTTGAGAGAGAACAGGGGCTGAAGAGGGAACCCCAGCAAGAGGCAGCCAGAGCCCTGTGGCCAGGAGCGGGGCCGGGTCCCTTCACATGGGCTGGCTGCATGTAGGGAGCCCTCTGCCAATGGCTTTCACCAGGGGTCACCAACACTGCTACTGCTTGTGCTTCCTAGTCTAGTAAATTGGTGTGAAGGAGATCATCGTGTTGTATGAGGCTCTTGGCTTAAATTATCCTCAGATAGTGACCAGTCACCAAGCAAATGCTGGTCTCCCTGCCTGCTGGAACCCTGCCAGCCTGCGCAGCAGCGGGGGTTCTGCAGGCAGGAGCCTTCCCACTGGCTGCCACCCAAGACCCTCCAGCCCTGCTCGCAGCTCTCCCCAGCACTGACCGTATTTGGTGGCACAGGCTGCCCCAAGATGCTGGCATTAGGTTTAGGGTCAGGACTAACCCCAGCCTTGGAGGCAGTAGACCTTTCTTGGGACATAGTAGCAAAGTGGAAAGGGCAAAGTGAAGAGCAGGAGACCTTGTGAAACCGTTCCCATCTCAGCAGGCAGCAGCATCAAGGCAAAGGAATCCTGAGGGGCACATGGCTTGTAAAATCACCTCCTGCAAAAAAACCACCGGCCAAGGTCAGGGCGGGAATGCCCAGGCTCGGCACCGCCTGTCATCTGTGCTCATCGTACCCAGGCAGAGCTCTGGGCCCTGCAGCGAGCACCCTGCAGCAGGCACCCTGCACCCACCCTGGGGAGAAAACCCTCCCCTCGTGTGGGTGGGACGTCAGCGGCTGGCAGAGCTGACAGACTCCAGCAGCGTTACACCGTCATGAATCAGAGTCCAAGCTGGAATAGGCCTGAAAGGAAGGGGCATGCAGGATGCACTGCACAGCCCTCGCTCTGACCCTCAGGGTCAGAGCTGTTGCTCTCGGTACCTGGGAAGTGCAGACTTCTATTGCCTGACAGGCCTTCAAAAACACAACTGCGCTTGAATGACATGATCCTGGTGGAAGTCCTCCCACGGGAATGGTGGCTGCATCCTTCCACTTCCACTTGGATTTTAATTGCCTTCTTCAGATCCACCCTAAATGCCAAGGAGAGATCGTGCCAGTGCTTTGCACCCCCTTTTCCAAATGCAAAGCTATAATTAAATTTCAACTCACAAATAAATTATTCATATTTTTTCTACCACGCATGATAAATGACTTTAAGCCAAAAGCAACAATAAAAAAATTGGGCTTAATTACAGCAGACAAACATGATCCTGCCCTGGGAACACCCAATTCACTGAGGAGAGAATGATACCGAAGGTAACGATACTGTCGTTAATTACTCTCTTGCACTACAGGCTGCCCCAAAGTACGTCATTTCTTCCTCACAAATGCCTGTCTAAAAATAAAAATGGAGATAAGATTCTGAACTTAGTGTTCTTCCATTTCCTTTTGCATGAAACTTCATCCCTGCAAAGTGAAGGAGTTGAAATCTATCGATGTCCCATCCAGCCACATGGCCTCTTTATTTTGGGCTGCTGGCGCTAGAAGGGTTGAGGTGGGATGAGACCAGCCCCTGTGTAGCCTCCCTCCTCCTCTGCCCCCAAAAGGCAACACACCTGGGAGAAGATTTGCTCCAGTGGGAGCAGGTTGCTCCAGGAAGTGCTGTCCTGTCCCAGGGCAGCAGCACAGCCCCTGCAGCCCCTCAGTGCCATGCGCTGCAGCAGAAGCCTTTGTGCCTGTGGCTGTGGGACAGACCAGGAAGGACATCACACAGCTTTCCTGGAAGGAAAGGTGGGATGATGGGAGCAAACCTACTTGGGCTGAGCTACAGCTCCTTCCCTCTTCAGGGCCTTCACCTGGTGCTGCCTTGGCAGGGTGGGGACAAAAGGACAGCAAAAAAAGAATACCTAGGGGGTATTCAGAGGTGGGCTGCAAGGTTCAGCCTGGCTACAATCACATCCTTAACTCCTAACACTAGAGACAACAGAGAGCTATTCACCCTTTAACACTGGCTCTCCCACCAGCCCAGGAGACCTGCTTGTTACCCCTGTGGGGCCAAGCCCAAGCCTCCAGCATCTGCACAGCCTCCTGACTGGTCACCTGGAGGGATGCAGGAGCAGCCAGGGCAGGTCCCTGCTTGGTTTGGGGAACTCAGACAAGGCACTCCTAGCACAATAATCCGATGCTGCCTGAACCTATGTGCAGCTACAGCTGGAGAAGGGGCAAATGCCAGCAGGCAGCTGGGAGCTGAAATTAGCCCTTCCCTCTTGTCCAACCACAGGCAGAGCTCACTCCCCAACCGCACAGCTCCCGTCAGCTCTGGGACACCAGCACACGTTGCTGGCACACACAGAGTGTACCTGACAGAGCAGCTCAGCTGTTCTCCAGGGGAAACTTTATCTGGAAAGGTGACAAACCCTGGGGAGGTGAAACCACTGCCTGCAGCGAGTCTGAGCCAGCAGCAGCTGTGTCCATCTCGTGGGGAGGAAGCACACGGCTGGCATGGGCCCAGCATGGGCACCACTGCACAGCCAACAGCAAGCAGCCATTGTTGCCACTGAGCTAAGCTACTTCTGGTGTCCTGGGCTGTGACACAAGGCAGCTTCCAGGTACCACGGACCATCTTGTCTCTGTCCCCCTCCCCATCCCTGCCCAAGTCCTGCAGCTGCACCAGCCAGCCCACGAAGGGTCCTGCTCTCACCCTGGCATGTGCCCTGGACCAGAGCAGGCAGCCCTTTAGGGACAACTCCCTGGGGCTGGTGCAGGCAGCAGACGGGACCTGGCTGTGCCCAGTGGGGCTGCAGATGCCATCCTTGATCCTGTGCTGGGGGCGCAGGCGAGTGCAGCTCAGGCACATCTGGTTAATGCCGGGGCCTCTTTCTACACCCCCCGTGCTGCCCTCGACTCCCAGTGATTTCCTTTGCTCCCACCTCACCTTTTGCAGTAGCCCTGGCCCTGCCCTCCCCCCCTGCGCTGTTTGCCTGTGCTTAATAATATTTTCATGACTGTTTTAGACCTGCACTCTGGGAGTCTCAGGGGATATTTGTGCATGACATCACCCTCCCCCTCCCGTAAATCAGGCACTGGGCCATGCATAGCCATGACCCATTCATGACAGGGATAAAATCCAGATGTTCCAGTGCTAGATGCAGCTGGGTCATTTCCTTTTTTGGCTAAAAACGTGAGGCTCTCGAGGCAGACTGAAAGAGGAGCCCGGGGGCCCTTTGTACAGAAACCTTTTGTGGTTGATCCCTGGAAACCGCACTGCAGAAACAAGGGGTTGTGGTGCTTCTGCTGGAGGATGGGCTCAGCTGGAAACCTCCCGAGCTGGAGCTGCTCACTCACCCTTTGTGGCCAAGCAGCAGCAAAACCAGAGCCCAGTGCAGGTCACAGGGCCGCAACAGCAACAAAAATCTTATTTGAAAAATGCAGTTAGCCGCCAGAGCAGGAGCCTTGGAAGGAGCCAGGAACATGCACGCACAGAGCCCGTGTTGTGGTCCCACAGGGCCCCACGTGCTGTGCCCATCCTGCAGCCAAGCAGCACCCGCAGGAGCCAAGCCCCTGGGCAGGGGCATGGGAGCAGGGTGCTGGGGCTGGGCCAGCCCCGAGGAAGTCAGGGCAGCTCTTAGTAAATGTAAAGGAATCTGTAGAAAACAGTTTCAGATGTTAGGGGAATAAACAGCTCCCCAGCTGATAAAAGTGAGTAATGAGCATGCACTGCCATGGGGAAGGCTGCCAGGAGACCACTGTTACACCCTGACTGGAGACTTCTCCACCAAACCTCCTCCAGAGAGCCTATGTGTGTGGAGTGGGAGTACATATCCCGGGGTAAGGAAGCTTGTTTGCCCAGGGGGATACAATCCCGCATCACAGTGATCCAGACCAGCTCCCACAGCAGAGCAGCATCCTGGCTGCTGCTGAGCCCAACCCGATGACCAGCCGAGTCCTGCTCAGGCCTGTCCTGTAGAACAGCGTGCCTGGACAGACAACATGCCCAGACAGCCAGCCCTAGCACCAGGAACCCCCTGCAGCCCCACAGCAGGACGAGGTAGCTGCTGTTCCTCTGCCATAAGCCACAGGACTGGTCCAGGAGCAAGAACAAGGCTGATCACAGAGCCCCAACATCAACTCCAGCAGCGCTCTGCCCTGTGCCCGCTGTTCGAGAAACACATGAGAGCAATCATCACTAAAACGGTTTATTATATAAAGCTCTAGGAAATACATAGGAGGCTGAGGTTTAGGACACTTCCTTCTAGAGACTGCTCCAAGCTCCTCAGAACAGCAAACGCACAAACTCTGATTTGCCTGCATCAAAGCTTTCAAACGAGGGTTCAACAAGAATTTGCATACAGAGTTAACACGTGAACATGCATAACATTTTCTGTTCCTAAGTGAAGCCGGGGGGGTGATAGCACCTTCATCCCACAGTTGGTTACAAAATGACAGTTATTCATGACAAAAAGAGTACAAAAGGAAAAAAGCAAAACCAAAAAAAGCCAAACAACAAACAAACACCACCAGATGCTTTCAGAAAAGCATGTGGGTGCCTAAGCAGGAAAGCAGGGTCAGCATAAGTGTCCCAGCAAGATAGATGCAAAAGGGGTGTAGAAACAAGGCAGACACGAGCATCCTACTGCAGAGGGGCCTCAGGGGGACCCAGATCCAGCTCAGTGATCAGGCAAGGATGGCTCAAGCCCTTGTGTGAGTCTAGGATGGATGAAGATGCCCTATATTGCACCATTAGGGCAAAACCAAGGACTTGGGAGACACAAAGCCCCTCCTCAGGGCAGCCCTGGTGCCATCTTTGCTTTGCTTCTTGTTTGGGACACAGTGAGGGATGACCGTGACTGAGGGGAGCGTGGAAGGGCAGGGGGGAAACTCAGCCCTTACAGAAGCAGATTGTGGACATCCCAACTGCCCACTCAGATAACCTTTGAGCCCTGCACTCCCATAGACCCTCCCCTCCAGTGCTCCCAGCACATCTACAGTCTATGGGCAATGCTCCTCTCCCCAGGTTAACAGAAGGTCTTTGGTGTTACCTGTGCAGCTGGTGGCTGGGCTCAGTGCGGCAGCCCCTGTCCCAAGGTTCCTCATGAGGGATGGAGCCTGAATAAAGCCCTCAGTGCTCTCAGCCTTCAGCATGCCCTTCTCCAGGGCTCAGCTAGATGCATTGCAGAGGGGACCAGCAGTGCGCCAATACCCACCAGCTCCAGGTCAGGCACCGCAGAGCAGCTGCAGGAGATCATGGCACAGTAGGCAGGAAAAGGGCAGGGAGGTGGTGGGGGCAGAGCACCCCATACCTGTAAGTGATTTGAACTCCTGATGCACATCTGAGTGAGAGCACCTCCCACACAGATGTGCAGAGCAAAGGGTCTGGCCCACAAACAGTGAGGTGGCTACAGAAATCCGGAGGTGAATCTCATCTGGCAGGACACATGCTCTTCTCCTGGCCACATTACAGCCTAGTGGCCCCAGACCTCCCAAGCAGGGCACAGAGCACTCTTCGTGCCCTGGTTGCCACAGGTCAGCCACATGTACGGAAAGGCTGCACTGCAAAGCCACCTGCTATGCAGGCCAGAGTGGCCGAGCTGCAGGGACTGGGAGCTCCTGCCTTGTATCACACAGAGCAAGGGAAGCACAGGGGCAAAGATAAGAGTCAGCACTGTGCCAGGAGAGCAGATGCATGCTGCCAGCATGCAGGTCCAGCAGCCCAGCGCTGAAGCTGCTTCTGCTGCCCTTTTCTCAGCTGGGACCCTGGGCTCAGCTCGTGCCTGGTCAGACAGAAAGCAAAAGGAAAGAGTAAATAATAGAGGGTCTTAAAGCTTCTTTTTAAACTTTATTTAGCTTTGACTCTGCACAGAGCCATAGCATAGCGTACTCTAGCCTTCAGTGAGGGGCACAGGAACCCCCTGAACAGACTGCGGTCCAGGGTCAGCCCCCATCTCCTGCGCCTTGTGCCCTGCCCCTGAAATATTGTTGGAGTATCTGGCACAAAGACCTGAGGAAGAGAGAAAGCCCCTGCCCCATGGTGTCCTCACAGGCTCATAGGTCGCTGCTGCAGTCACGGCACAGGATCTCATCGTTGTCGGGGATGAAGCCTTTCCCAACCAGCGAGGTGTTGCAGCGGGCGCAGTTAAAGCAATTATGGTGCCAGTGACGGTCCTCAAAGGAGACATATTTACCACCACCAAAGCCTGTGGGAGGGACAGAGTGCATCATTAGGACCCCTGGGGAAGCTGGGATGAGATCCCACACAGACCAAGTCTTGGCCTGCTCATCTCCAAGTCAGGTCTTCACACAGTGCTGCACTGCACTACCCAGCGCTCCCCAGGATTGAATACACCTGAAATACCAATCTTCACTCTTGCGGGACAAGAGGAACAAAGTGATTTCACACCAGGCTTTGTGGGGTTGAGATCCCTGGACTGGAATCACCATCTTCACCTTTTCCTCCAGAGAGGAGCAGGGAGCAAAGCTGCACTATCACAGTGGCTGAGGGGGTTGTCGGGAGCTCCTGGCAGCACTGCCTGGAGCACCTCCTTCCAGGACAGCAGAAAGGTGGGAAGAGCCCACTTGCCACCAGCCCAGGCCCTGGCTCCTGCAGAGGCTCTGTAGGCAGCTTCCTTCCTCTGCTGGCAGTGGTTGGACTTGTGGACAGCAACACCCTTCTCCCCCAGTCTGTGACAACCTGATAAGGACCAGATGGGAAGCGGGGTGCCCTGGAGCTGCCCCATCCTCAGCCAGAGTCATCCTCTGAGTCACCAGCTGATTCACAGCTTTGCCTGCCTTCCCAGCAGCAAGAGACACGAGTTGCAAAGGGAAAGGTCAAGTGGGGGAGAACAGGAAGGAGGCTGGACTCTTTCAGGGGTTTCAGCAGAACAGGACCCACTGCTTCCCTTGTCTTAGGCTGGTATGACAAGTCCAGACTCCCCCGCAGCAGTTGCTGCTCCTGCTATGGTTGGAAGTCTCTGGCTTTCCCTGTCTGTGAGCAATGGAGGTGGCTAGCAGCCTCAAACAAGGCAAGCTAGAGACACCCGATCGTGCTGTGAAGGGTCATTTTGAGAGCCTTTACCTCTAGGCAGAGGTAATTCTGCCCACAGGGCACAGTTCACCGCTTTTAAAGATGCGGATGAAAGGACACAAGCAGCCCTAGGACCACTGCAATGAAGAGATCCAGGGTTCCCTGAGGGACATGCCTGAGGGCACCTCACACTCCCCAGCACTTGTCCTCAGGAGGCCTGAAGTGTTTCAAGGCACTTGAGGCTACATGGTGGAGGTGTGCATGAGCATCACATGGGCCTGGGTCATGGATGCGCTTGAGAGGACAGCTGCACCCAGAGAAGCCACTGCATGTCTGGAAACAGGGCAGGTAAGCAGAGGAGCAAGTTAACACCAGGGCCACTCTGCTCACCTGTGATGGGCTTTGTGCAGGCGCTGCACTTCTTGGCATAGAGGTTCCCAAAGCACTTGATGCAGTATGGGTTGTCATCCTGGGAGGTGAACTGCTGGCCAGCCAGAGGAGTCTTGCAGCCTGTGCAGACAAAACACTCCTTGTGCCATGGCTCATCCCGGTAAGTCACTCCGCCCTTGGTCAGGGTCTGCAGGAAGACAGCGTACAGTGGTGACACACAGGCACAGGGAAACGGGTCGCAGTGCACAATCAGCAGCTCGTTGGGCTGCTGGTGCCTGAACCCTTCTCTGAGGGGCTCAGACAGGAGTGGAAACATGTCTGGGTCGGGCGACTCAGAGGCTTTGTGCTGTCAGGCACGACGTACCTTTTTGCAGCGAGTGCAGCGAGGAGCGAACTTGCTCTCATAACAGGGGACACAGTAATAATCCTTCTTGTCCGGGATGAAGGACCGTGACCCGATGGGCTGTTGGCAGCTGCTGCATATGAAGCAATGCTCGTGCCAGGTTTGTCCGTTGTACTCCAACTTACGGGATCCTGCAGAGACACACAGTGACAGGAGGGAGCAGCACAAAGGGGACATGGGAAGCTGCGCAGGATAAAACTGTGTTCCTGCACACCCAGATCTATGCCTGCCCTTCCCAAGGCAGTGCAGGACTGCAGGCAGCTGGAGAGGGAAAGCCCCAGGCCCACCCCACAGCCACATGGGGAGGGCTGCAGGAACATGCCCCCAGCAACAGCACACAGGCTGTGGCAGAGATGCCTGTTGTAACCTACATCTGAAGATGGTGCCAGAATGGCCAAGCAAAGACACTCCTTTGCCTCAGGCCATCTTCAGAGACACTCTCACACACCTTCAGTCATTCCTTCTCTTCTAGTCAGCACACACCAGAAAGCACCCAAGAAACCCTTTGTTATCTCCTCCCCAGCTCAGGGAACAGACAGACAGAGGTGCTGTGGTGACTACAGCTCAGGATCCTGCTGTTTTGCCAGACGAGTGAAGTGTCTGGCCCACTCTGTGTAGTGACAGTGAGGCAGGAGAGCAAAAATTCATCTCTTCCTTGCTGCCCTAGTGCTGGACCCTGTGGCCCCAGCTGATACCACTGGGACCAGGAACAAACTGCAGTGCTCGAGTCTACTTGCTCCTACCTGGCATGACCGTCTTCTCACAAGCAATGCATTTGGAGGAGAACTCGCTGCAGTAGCAGTCATTGCACAGCAGTTCCTCGCCTTGGCAGGTGAACGGCTCGTCAGCCAGAGAGCGGTCACAGCGGAAGCAACGGAAGCAGTGCTCGTGGTAATGGCGATCCTCATAGTACAGCTCCTGGGGAGGACAACCAAGATAAGGAGGGGACTCATCACCCCAGGGACTGCCCTGCCTGGCCGCGAGGTCCCATACTCACTCTGCAGTCATGGCCAATCAGCTCTTTGCACTCATCACAGGTGTTGGCAAAGTGGGCATCGTAGCAGGGGATGCAGTACGGGCCGTTGTCCATCTGGATGTACTTGCGCCCATACAAGGACTCCTTGCAGTTGTCGCAGTCAAAGCATTCTGTCATGGTGCCAGTCTGAGGGCCTCCTTCACCTGCTACGAGATCAGCAAGATGCTGGGTCAGCGTCAGCTTACATTGCCCGAGATGTTCCTGCAGAGCCTTGACATCTCCAGAGGGCAAGGACCACGAACTCTGCACTTGAGCCAACAAACAGCTGCTGTCAGGACAGGACACAGACCTGCGCTGCTGCACCTGCTCTGAGGCTGTACACACTTCCAAAAAAGCCTGCATGCAGCCAGGGGCTGGGGGGAATTCTGCTTCAGGTTTATACTCAAGTTCAAGGCTCCACTCAGAGGAACCAAGACACATAGGCATGCAGTTGAGATTCTTCCTGTCTGCCTCCTTGCTGGGAAGCAAAGTGTAAATGACAATCAAAGGAGTAAAGCTTTAATTTGGCACTGAAAACAGGACCATGCACACGCCATGTGGGTGCACATCCACTGCCTCATCAGAGCACCAGACACCTTGAGGAGATCTGTCTACCAAGCAGCACTTCAGAAACCCACAATCAGCCATCAGCACAGCCCTAGACCAATGGCAAAAATCCTCCTGAGCCTGTGAGGTGATGCTCTGTCTGGTGGGGCTGTCAGTGCTTCAAATGATGGAACTTCTCCAGAAGTTTAAAGCACCTGCTCCACAGGGAAGCAGAAACAAGGCACCTCACACTGTGCCTGGCTATGAAGCCACATGCCAGCAAACCATTTTGTACATGTTGCTCCAACTACAAACACTTTTCAGGGAGAAAGTGTTGGGGAGGGTGTGTGTTTTACAAGCAATAGAGGTTTTGGGGTTCTGAATGCAATTAGACATCTCTCATTGCCCCTTGTCTCCTTCTCAGACAAGAGGTTAGTGGAACTAGTTCACTTTCTTTGGAGCACTAATTCCAGAACACGAGTATCTTCCTTCTGTTTGGTTTAACCTGGTTATTCCTAAATATGGAGTTTTCCACTTGCAAAATCACACCCTTCTTTAATACAGGTTGCTGTCAAGTGTAGACAAGCCCAAGGAATTACATCGCAGCAGTGAGCTGTAGAGCGCCATGCACTGCAGTTTTCTTCACAAATCCACCCACTTCAGAAAGAGGTATTATGGCTCAATCTAGAGTTTAGCACTTAATGGGGCAGGGAACTCACTGCCAGCCTCTGCACCCCCCTTCTTGGGCTCCCCTTGGGCTGGGAGGCAGCCTCCAGGGCAGGAGCTGACCCAGACAGCTCTGACTCACACAGTGAGCTCCCCAGGGCTATTCTTAGTCAAGCCACAGCTCCCAGCTGTTGTCAAGCTTGGTATGTGCTGATAGGACTGACGGTGAATAAATCTACTGTTCCCACATGGCTACGTGACCAACAGAAGGGGAACAAAGTCCCTTTTCAGAGACTCTTGTTACCCAGCTGCTGCCCGGCCATTGCCTGCTGACCACCCTGTGCCCCTCGGCGCGGGAGGCTGGCACGCGTGGCTGCAGCAGCAGCTCCACAGCATGCCCCTGCAAGCTCCACCGAGCCCGGCAGGTGCCAGGGTGCCAAACAGGACCTGCGTCCCAGCTCTGTCCCCAGCCTGGGCTGGCTCCCCAGCATCCTATGAGGTGCTCACCCTGCCAGGCAGCAGCACCCGCATCCCCTGACACTCCGCATGGCTCCTGACCGCTTCTCACCCACCACCTCCTCCTTTGCTGCCCCACTTGCCTTCATTCCCTGAAGCCACCCGGGACCTTTCTCTCTGGCAAAGAATGGAGCTCAAATTAATACCCTCCTCCTCCCAGCCCTATTGAAGGGAACTTTCCAAGGTGTGTCTGCAATAAAAGGGCCTCTAATGAGCACCCTGGGAGCTGTGGTGCCACCAGAGTGGGAAGCTGCCATGTTTGCTCAATGGGCTGCACTTTACCTCTGCAATATGGCCCTGTCATACAGGGTCAGAGGACATCAGAAAATGCCAGGGAAGGAAAACCAACTTGGACGGAGAAGCCTTGGGTTTTACCAGTAACACAAACTCATCCTCCTGAACACTGCTGTGCCTGACCCTGACACTGTCCCTCTGTGAGCACCAGTCCCCAAACTCAAAACGAGGAATGGCATTTTCCCATGTTGCAGGGACAGAAGGTGGGTAGGATAAACCCACCAAGGACTGCTGGGGCTCTCGCATACCTGCACCATGAGCCACCCCAACAAGGCAGGTATTGCTGCCCTGAGTGTGCACCATCCCCCGGCCCCATGTGCACCCTTGAGACCCAGCACCAGTCAGCAAACCACAGGAGAGCTACAGATGTGAGCACCAGCTCCACAGTAAGGCCTCAGGGCTGTGGCATGGCCCAGGCAAGCCCAGCTCCCCAGGGGCTGCTGAGCTACCACCATGATCAAAACAGGGATTAAAAAAAAAAAAAAAAAAAAAAAAAAAAAAAAAAAAAAAAAAAAAAAAAAAAAAAAAAAAAAAAAAAAAAAAAA